>JALIZH010012361.1:0-79266 GCA_030522465.1 Rhipicephalus appendiculatus | reverse complement strand
CCAATTGGTCTTGAGGCCCACGACGTAGAGCAGTTCGAAGACACTGCAAAGCTGGTTTCGAATCGGTAAAAATAGTCTACTTTAGTGGTACTTCTCTGTCGATCCTGCGGAGTGCGCTGCGGAGTCCCGCGAGCTGCGGCATCACTGGTAACGAGCACGCCGACTACGCAGCTAAGAATGCTCATGAAAATGGCGAGATGGAACCTATTCCACTGTCAAGAAGCGACGCAGCAGCAAAGATTAATATGCTCGCGCATGATGTCGCAAGGTCTATGTGGAACACGCCCGGTTTTCTCCACACCCGTCTTCACAGCCTGGATCCGTGTCTACGACTTGCAATTCCATCTGGCCTACCCCGATCTGAGACGACCGTTCTCTGGCGCATGTTGCTTGGGGTGTCGTTTACGAACGCCTTTGCTTGCCGCATCGGATGGGCAGACAGTGATGTATGTGAACATGGCGGCACTGATGAAACCATTGCACATGTTTTATGTCAGTGCCCCCAGTACAGCTCTCAGAGACAGTCCCTCGCAACAGTGTTTGCGCGACTCGACGACGAGCCTCTTTCTGAGAAGTCGATATTGAAATGCCGGGGAGATCGAGCTTCACGCCTGAAAGCGATGAAGGCGCTGTTGAAGTTCCTGCGAGCGACCCGCTTCGTTGAACGCTTGTGACACTCCTGTGCTTGTGTGTGTGTTTCTGCTTCCCTCCCTCTCTCATTCCTCTCTCCCTTACTTTTCTGTCTCCTCTTACCCCTTCCCCAGTGCAGGGTAGCCAACCAGATATTTGATTTCCGCTTAACCTCCCTGCCTTTCCGCATCCCATCTCTCTCTCTCTATATATATATATACACACACACACACACATATATATATATATATATATATATATATATATATATATATATATATATATATATATATATATATATATATATATATATATATATATATATATATATATATCACACAATACACAGGCTTCTAGCGTTCCGTCTTCATCGAAACGCGAAGGCGGCGTCCAAGATCGAACCCCGGACCTTAGTTACATAAAATAACAGAAGAGAAAATGCGAGGTAAGCGTCGTGCAACTCGTTTACCAACATATAGCAGAGCTGTTTGCGTTTTCCTTTTGCGCATATGTTAGAGCTCCCGCCGTACTTTAACCCCTTCAGACGCCGTGTGTACAATTGCACACGTAAAATTCGGAGCCACTGCGTATTTCTTCAAATGGCTTGAAACGCAATGCACACATTCATGCAGGCATTTAACTTCATACACTGCTGCGTATTGCAGCAGAGAGTCATTTTTATGGAGTCAATACCATGTTCGGCGATCATTCGACGTGCCTCATTCCAGGACTGACGTCAAGAGTATTTTTTTTCTTTGCTCGAAATGAGTACAACCAGAAAACAAACTGTGCATGGATTTTGGGCCTAATATTTGATTCTTTTTAGGCAAGGGTTGAAGCTGACTCATTGCAGGATAATTAGATATTTAATTACACACTTATTAACATTAATTACTGAAACTCACACAAAACAACACATTCCTTCATTTTCTTTCTTGGAATGTAATACTGAGTACCTTGGAATCATGCCATGCGAATTTCACGCATTTGCAGACGGTGCATCATAATTCATGCCTGAAGAGGTTATAAAGCGTCATTCTTAAAAGATCTTGCAACACCATTTCTGAAGCCGTCCATGCAGTTCGCCCTAACGAAAGGTGCACTTAAGCATCGTTTCTACTCTGTTATACAGTAGATTAAAGGGCCACTCACCACCCCGCGTTCAAAGACGAGGAAGGGGTTTCCTCCACGCCTTCGCTACCCTTCGCAGAGGCGATATATCCTCCTTACCACTCATTTCTTAAAAACACGTGAACAATGTCAGCACTAAGCGCTCGAGCCTATCAGGATTTCGCGTTGCTCGGCTACACGCTGTTAGCGCATACATATTGCGCAGTCGGACACGCACAAAATGAAGTGAAATCAGTTGATCGCGTACGATAGTCATGCGAGACAGGGAAGAACGGATGGGCGGCTGCATGGCAAAGCAGTGCAGGAGACAATTCACATCTGATATTTCGCTTATATGGACCAATCTAGAGCATGTATACTATAGACGTCACAGGAAGCACTGTCTGCGTCACGAAATTGTGGAAGAAAGACGTGAAACGCCACGAGAGAATAATGCACTCGTTTTTTTTTTGTATTTTGGGGGGCTGGTGAGGGGCCCTTTAACGTTTGTGTCTTGTAAAAATACGGAAGCTTCACCGTCGACCTTATCCTCAACAGTCAGACGCTCGAGGTTTCTTCTTTTTCTATGGAGTTCCAGCCAGAACGGCCATGTTATCTCAACGTAGCCATTGTACTTCCTCGCGTGTTATAGATAGGCAAAGTAGAGAAGCATTCGGGAGAAAGGTGCACCGCTACGATGTTGGATGATTGAGGCACGTACTACGCTCAGGCAGCGCAACCACCGGCACTGTAGCGTCGGTGCAAATCCGGCGGCTTCTTGGCACAAGCTGCCTACCCTGAGAGCTTCGCCGCATAAATGCATACTTTATGAGCGGCGCAAGTACGCTGCACGAGACTAGCGGAATATAGAAGCGCAACAGCGACATCGCAGAAGCGCGGCTCTCTCATCCGTGAGTGCGTTGCGTTTAGCTACTCCCCGAACTTTACTCATCCACTCTTTCTTCTTTGGCCAAAGGAAAGGGCGTGTCCCAACGAGACAAAATGGATACGCAGGCCACGTGATGTCTCGTTCACATTGCGCTGAACAACAGTGGAAAAGGGCAGCATAAACATAATATTTCTGTATAGTTCTCTGCAACAGCGAACTTTGTCAAGGTGCACGTTCCAAATTCTCGTATCCTGTTGAGCCCTTCCCCCCTGTTCCCAATTTTACTTCCATCCCCCTCGTGAAAGTAAACAATGTATACGGCATATATTTGAAAACTTATGCTTCTGTATTTGCGTTTTCCACCTGTTTACATGGAGTATCACTTAATGATACTGTTCTCTTATTGTAGCTATACAAAAGAAATTGGTGCGCACGCATGCTGCTGCTCCACCGCACTTCTTGGACATCACTTAGACCATAACGAAAATAAATTTCTTGGTAGTTGATAGGGGCTACGTATTTAGAAAAATGAATCACTGTAAATTAAGCAGTGATAATACTGTGAAACGACAAAGATATTCAGGTGATCGTATTTACATGTTCCCGGAGAACCCGACAAAGTATCTTTTTTCCCGAAAAATATTTTCTCTTCTACGTCATCTTCGGCACAATTTCAATTACAATCGTTGTTGTTTCCTTTTATATCTGATAAGTAGCCCGTTCGTAAAGTGAAAGCTGCTTACAGAAGTGGGAGAGCTCGTGTATTATTAATAGGGTTAAATCATCGTTAGCGTGTCCTGCGTCACACGTGACCAAGCCTACCCTCGCGCCCACGTCTGCTCCCTTTCTGTGAAACGCTCCTGAAATCGCGATGTGTATTTCAGCCTTAGACTGTACGTCTTTAGTTTCTTTCCTTTTGCGTGAAAGCTGCCTCCTTGAAGCCATCCTTCCTTCCAATGTGCTGCTTCGCGGAAGAGGCGTGTCCCGATGCCCATAAAACTGCTTGCATCGGCGCCCTTTATGGCGCTTGTAAAACGAGCTCTCGCCGGGACATCCCACTGCATTTACGGCTCGACGAACGATGCAGAAGCAGTGTTCTCTCCGTGTCTTGCCCAGAAGAGGTATTTACGCACGCCAACTTAGGTAGTGAACTTGCTCGACTCTTCGCAAAAGCAACGAAGAAAAAAATGCGTGGTAGCCTTCGATGTATTCCTGTCCTTTTAACACGAAAGTGTTTTATGCCGGGGTCCACCACGGCTCCTCTGACGTATTTCCGTCACGGATATGACGTTGTAAAATATAAATGAACATAATGAGATCAAATAAAAACTAGAAGAAAAAGTTCCGTCGCCGGGCGTCGAACCTACGACCTCTCGCTCCGCAGCGGGTGGCGCGAAACCACTCGGCTACGGGAGCGTACGTTCCTCAGCTGGCTAACGGCAAGCTATTTATACACACTATATACCGCTGGCGGTCCTCAGAGCTCCTCGACTGCAGCGCGTTTTCGTCATCACTAGCGAGATGGCGCGAAGGTGTCACGGAGCGCGCGCTCTAAAGGTCGTCGCGCCTCTCGCTGGGATGAGCGTGCGCCTCCACGGGGCGTGGTCGCTGGTGCGCGCGCGCTTATCTCCTGATCGGGGCATTCGGGCGCTTCGCACGCCTTGTGCTTCCACCGCAAGTTTGCTTTGAAGTTACAGTGGTTAAAGAGTGCACGAAGGTCGCTTCGTTCGCCGCAGCAGCCGCGTTTACGAATGGAGCGCGCCGCTTACACACGAAGTAATAATTGTGGCAATTGTTCGCGCTCGTCCTGTGTATGCTTGTGCGTTCGTTTCGTGCGTCTTTGTGTTAGGCAGCGCGCTTTAAATATCGAGCTGTGACAGTTAGTCCGTGGTCGTCTTGTGTATGCTCATTTCGTGCGTCCTTTCTGCTTGAGGTGCACGCTGCATGTTTCGAGCTGCTTGCCGTTCTTCACGTCACATTAGAATTTGTTGCTGCAGCATTCATTCATTCTCCCTTGTGGCGAAACAATGCATAATGTGAATACACGTTTCACTTTCGTGTTATACCGATTCCTTTGACAGAGGGATCAGCCATGTTTTTTTTTAATATTATTGATAGTGCATTAACCAGGCGTGCATTTATACACACTAATGTGTATGTATATATATATATATATATATATATATATATATATATATATATATATATATATATATATATATATATATATATATATATATATATATATATATATATAAAAGCGTACGTGCTATTCATATCGGTAAATCTTGACTTACCAGGTGTACGACTCTCTTTAAAGAGACACATTAACTATGCTTTGGGTCAAACGACTCTGCGAATAGAGTATAATGGTCTCCAAAGAGTGTTCACGTGTCTTTTGAAAGTGAATGATTTCCGTGGCAAGTCTGGCACAAAAGAGAAAAAAGGAGTCCAAGGACTATTTTCTTCTTCTTAACCCCGTAGGCGCGACTTACGATGCACTGTCTCCAAATGTGTGAAATTCGCATGGCATGATTCCGAGGCACTCAGTATTACATTCCAAGAAAGAAAATGAAGCAATGTTGTTTTGCGTAGGTTTCAGTAATTAATGTTAATTAGCGTGTAATTAAATACTCAGTTATACTGCAATCATTCAGCTTCAATCCTTGCATTAAAATATTCAAATATCAGACCCAAAATGCATGCACACTGGGTTTTTTTTGGTTGTGTTCCTTTCGAGCACAGAAAAAAAAATACTCTTAACGTTGGTTCTGGAACGCGGCCCGTCGAACGATCGTCGAACATCGTATAGCCTCCAACAAAGTCATCCCCTGCAGCTATACGCAACACAATAAAGTTAAATAACCGCTGGTTGTCCACTCAGGAAGCCTGCACGAATGTGCACAATGTGTTTCAGGCAATTTTAAGAAACACGCGGTGTGTGACGCACCTCCGTAATTGATGTGTACAATTGTACACACCGGCGCTGAAGGGGTTAAAGTGTACCCGTAAAGTGTATAACACTTCTCAGCACGAATTCTAAAAATGTTTATAATACAAGGTTTCAGCTTGACGACTGCTGATTCTAGTGATGGGATCGAACAAGCGCATGCTCATGAAACTCACTGCTCTGGAAGATGATAAAGTAGAAGAATACAAGTACTGACAACAAACACGTTTAGAGACAGCCCACATTTAGAGACATTAAGTATTCAACTAAGCAGCTTTGATATAGCGCGAAATGAAAGACGGACACGAGAAGGCACGTTAGAACACCTCAAAGTGCTTATGCACCTTCTCGTGTCCATGTTTTGTTCCACGCTACAACAAAGCTGTTGAAATCATCCACCAACAAGCCCTCTCTGTAACCATTGTTAGTGTTCAACGTCTGCACGTACATTCACGGGTTAGAATAAAAAGAATACTGCTTGTATGCAAAGAAAAAAAATGACATAGCTTGCAAGAATACATATGGGTCGAAGCAATAATTTAGTTTTCTGCGACCCTTTTCCGTGCATTAAAGCATACATTCTGTCTGTCGTCACCAATTCGCTCTTTCATAGGCGGGCGTAGACGCTACTAGTTAAATTTAATGGGATGAAGAAAAGCGTAGAGTTGACGACTTCACTGATGTATTTTCAAAAAACATCGACGGGCGAAAACCATTTTCGCCCTGTATATTTGACATCACGTCCAGAACAACCCTACTGAAAATTTTTCTGTCAGCCATTACCACGGTCCAGCATACGATGAAATGTTTTCAGTCATAATGGCGAAAAACTTGGAGGTCGCTTGAGCTTCGCCTTCAAGAGTAGAACACGATGGCGCAATCCGGCCCCGTTCGCCTTCTTAATCGCTAGCCTGGCTTCGCTTCTCAATAAACACCTCGACCATGCCGCAAGGAAAAGAACGCCTGTGCCGTAACATTAGCCATTTCAAACTAACCTAGAAAGCCTAATGCAAACAGTTGCGAAGTGCCCACTACGCCATCATTCTTCCTCTTCTCAATTGGCGGAGTGCCCCCCCCCCCCCCCCTTCCTCTCCCCAACGTACTTTCTCGCGGGGGGCTCTCGCTCAACCCTTTGAGCCTATGCGAATACCATAGCAGTGTTAATTAGTGGCAATATTTGTTGTGGTCATCAAACAATTAAACTGTTATAACGCTCGGTATACACGGTACGTTTTCTCCTTGCCGCAACCTTCTTTCACTCCGTCTTTCCCTCTCCCAGGGGAATGCTAAAAAAACTCGCCTCAGGGCTCAAACAACTACAAAGAGTAACGGAATCGCAAGCATTGCATACAAAGGTCATCGAATAATTTCAGACATAACGAAGCTGCCACCGTTACGCACAGGACATCGGCTTCGGTCATTCTGGAAGAAGGAAACGCACAGAACTTCGGCTTCGGTCATTCTAGGAGAAGGAAACGCACAGAACTTCGGCTTCGGTCATGCTAGGAGAAGATAAGGTGAGCATGAAGTGACTACCGTAAAAGATCATCTATTGGAGATGATACCAGCCACAAACTTCAAATGGTTATACTGCATGTTTGAAAGGGCACACCTGTAGACCCACGACGTGATCTTTCTACGTCGCCAATGGCGTCGGCGTGATGTTCCGTATAATGTCTAAGGGTGATAACATCGCCAAGCGTGTCGTATCTTTTATGCGGGAGTGAAAGAGTGCTGGGACAGCCGACGATCGCTGCTCAAGCGTAAAGGAAACGCGCCAGCCGTCTTTCGTCGCGCGAAAACGCCATGAGAATTTGTAGAAGCGCATTTTATAGCAAGGGCTGGAATCGCATGCATCAGTGCCCGTTCCTTGGTCCTATCTCAACATGAAATTCCCTTTCTTAATCAGGTGAACCTTCTATGAAACTTTGGTCTGTGACGTCGCAATGGTGCTGGCATATCTTGGCGTTACGCTAGGGTGTTTTGTACGCTTGCGCAAGGCTGCATATTTGAAGCATTGGCCAGTAAAAATCGGTTGGAAGTAAACGCCCTGTCCTGTTGTGTTGGCCGATTGGGTCGTTTCATCTTTTCCGTTATGCGCTGGACCAGTTTAAGGAGTTCAAGAGGTAAGGCGGTTCTAAAGGGGGGGGGGGGGGGCTGTATTATTTGGGAAGAAAGGCGTACTTTATCGGGCGTAATCTGTCGCGCAAGCCTTGTCACGACATGGATCACCAGGTGGCTCGTACATCTATTTATTTATTTATTTATTTATTTATTTATTTATTTATTTATTTATTACGATATTGCAATCGCCTGAAAGCATTTTCGGCTCGTAGATTTATTTATTTATTTATATATTTATTTATTTATTTATTCGTTTATTACGATATTGCAATCGCCTGAAAGCGTTTTTATATGGGGATGTTACAGAGAGCAAAAAAAAAAGCGCGAATAATAAGTACAATGTAAACACGCCAATAGTAAACCTAATAGTGCAAAAATAATACTACAAAAATAGTAGTACAAAGTAAACACACAATGAGCAAACACACCAATAGTAAAAACACGATGAGTAATCGCACCTATAGTGTGGGTTCCACATACCGGAACATCTGTGCGCCCTATCACAAATAAGCTGTCATTGCGTACTTACAAGCTCTTTAGCATTTGCGGACAGTTCGACCTGAGGCAGTTTATTTCATTTCTCAATGTTGCGGGAAAAAAAGACGGTTGAAATAATTTCGTACAATTAATATTGCATATTTTTCTGCTATAATTATGTCTTCGTGATGCTAAGATAGCTGGTTTGGGGAAAACGCTTTGTACGTGCCACATTCCCACTTCTGTTTTCGTTGAAGTGGCAGACCGCACGAAGCTCGCATCAATCGCTGCAGCAGTCGTGCTGCCCTACGCCAGCGTTTTGTTGGGTTGAGCCAGATCAGATGCTAAAGGAGCATAGCCTTACTTCGTATAACATTCCAATTTGTTGCTACCACGTTTATTGCTTCAAGCCCACGTACAGCCAACTAACGCAGAACATCTTCCACAAGGACCACTAGCACTCTTCCATGCTTCACTGGAAATCGTGTTTAGAACAAATAGTAACGATTCAGAGTACTGCGTAGCGGCTCCGCCATTCACGGTCATAATCTGTATACATGCAAAGTAGTTGACAATTTAGTGTACGATATAGTACGTAAGCTTCACATGGGTCGATTTAGTACGAGCAAGCACATTGATTCCGCAGCCGTTTACTATAAGTGTCGTTAAAAAGCCGCTGTAAAAGTACACGCTTTTACGCGCTTTATTAGAATGTTCTCTCCTAAAAGGTTCCTTTTTATTGAAAACCATGGCCCGATGGACACCATATTTCTTGCGTGACTGTTTACTGTAATCAAACGTACATGATATCAAGGCAACGAAGCCAGACATAACGGATTATTTGCCTTTAATATTGAGTTTCCACATATATATACGAGTGAAGCAAGTTGCATCGAAACTGGTCATTTGCTCCCCTTTTCGTTTTTAGGAGCGAAGCTCCTTAGGCCGGCACCCCGCCATCGCCGTCGCCGTTGAAGCTCCCTGGCATGGTGCCTGCTGTGGCGTCTCCCCCTTACGCGGGAGGGTAAATGAGCTTTATGAGCGCTGGAACGCGGATGGCGTCTGTGCGATGCGCAAAGCGCGAGAATACGAACGCATACGAAGCAGATGCAGATTAGTCTCTCCTCTTTCTTCGACTCTGCCCTCTCCCCCTCAAACCAGCGAACGCGAGAAACCAGACAAAATGACACAGGAACACGAAACGGACAAGGACCTTGCGCCCTAACAACTTTTATTCAATCGCTTTCGCTCGTCAGTACATATACACAGAGATAATGAAAGGTGACGTGTCCAATGACACAAGAAAGGGTGAAGAATCAACGCAAGTGTGACGCAAAAACTCCAGTGAGCACGTTCCCTTCATGACATCAAGCAACTTAATCGAAGTGTGCCAAATCTCTCGTTTAGAAACTTCACGGTGTCAGAATGTAGCGCAACCGAGGGCGCGCGTATACAATCGCGGCCCGTTATCTCATTCATAAAGTACGCTTCCACCACTTCTCTCTTTTTTCTGTTATTTCCCACATGTGCTAGCTTCTTCGTCTTTTGGAAACATGGTGTACACTTATAAGCGCGCCCTCGGTTGCGCTAGATTCTGACACCGTGAAGTTTCTAAACGAGAGATTTGGCACACTTCGATAAAGTTGCTTGATGTCATGAAGGGAACGTGCTCACTGGAGCTTTTGCGTCACACTTGCGTTGATTCCTCACCCTTTCTTGTGTCATAGCACACGTCATCTTTCATTATCTCTGTGTATATGTACTGACAAGCAAAAGCGATTGAATAAAAGTTGTTAGTGCGCAAGGTCCTTGTCCGTTTTGTGTTCCTGTGTCATTTTGTCTCGTTTCATCTATGCAGCGCATCGTTTGACTTCACAATGCCATACCAACTAGCCCCAGAGGAAGCACTTCTAAGCGAGAAACCGTCGCCTCACCCTGTCGTCGGCCCAGTGGTTGGTCCATTTCTTGGACAACGAAACGCCACGCGCACCGAACGCCGCGTGCGTTCCATTTGTCACCCCTGTATTGAGAAACGCTTCTTGACTTGAACTTGACTTGCCACCGCCTCAAGGCGGCGCGTTTGAAACGCGTTTGTGCTGCCTTGGTACCGCCTAAAGACAGTACGTTCGAAACGCATTTGTGCTGCATTGAAGGCGGTGGCAAGTCAAATTCAAGTCAAGGAGCGTTTCTGAATACGGGGGTGAGGAGCTTCGATCATCCGTTGTATTCGTACACAGAACAACTGCCAGTTTTTGAAAGGTCTACGGCTGGGGTTCTCAAGCATGCTGGCTCCAAGGAACCCTGCTAAGTTCCACCAAGTGCCATGGCACCCCTCCCCCCCCCCCCACCCCCCGCGTCGCTTTCAGGCAAGCATTTTTGATTCAGTCCACGCTACATTCACGTGCAATATATTCAGAAGCAAGGGTACATAAAAATTCATTCACTGACGTGCATCTAAGCTCACTTTCCTTGCACCAGCCAATCGATGCGAGGCTCAGGGCCAACCCCATATGGGCTGCTGGATTCAGCCTTACATGTGCTTCAGTTGATTCAGGGATTCAGAATTACTTCTGCTTATTAGATGCGAAGCAGCTTATGGCGGGGCTTTGTCCGTCCTTCCCGCATCCCGCGTCCCACACCCCCTACAGCGCATGCCCGTCCCCCCCCCTCTCTCTCCTCTCCTACGCTCCCCCCCTTTCTCTCCTCTAGGAATCCTCTACTCAACGGAGCGGCGCGCACGAGAGGTGGTGCGACAGCTGCATACTCCGCTGGGGGGCGCCACGCTAGTTCCGCGGTATGAAAATGACGGAGCGCGCGCGCATCATTCTCTCTCCTGTGCAGCGCCGCGATGAGCGCCCGGGCCGCTGCCGCGAAACGAGAGCGGCGACATGGCTCGCCGCTGCTTCGCATCCACACATGGTTCCCTTTAGCGGGAGATGGTGTATTTTTTTTTTTTCAGATAGGCTAGTATCGAGAATGCCTGCTCACAAGCATACTTTGGTCTGTAGCATGTCGACTGCCTTATCTCCGGCACATATCTTCAAACAGGAGAAATACGAATGGGGATAATATAAGGCCTCCGAGATTCAAGAGCAATAGCTTAACTAGGCGGCCATTTTCGGAGTCTGGCTGGCTACAAGCTGCTGGCGGGAGTTATTGCGCAGCTCGCGCGTCTCTGTTGTGCACCGAGATGCGCTTGTTGACACTGGGCGTAAGTAATAGAGGTTGCTTAGATTGATCCAACGTAGGTTTCGCCATTTAGGCGATTGGCGAGCGCGAAACCGGGAAAAAATTATCAATGGCTCGCGGAACCCCTACGCTCTGCGGAACCCACTTTGAGAAGCCATGGTCTATGGCACATCTTAGGATACCCGCAGATATTTCCACCTACAAATAGGCTTCCTAAGCGCGACTGATGTCACAGACAGCAGCTCTTGCGAGTGACATCGGCGCAGTGCGTCTGTGCGGGCAATAAACATAAATACAAATGGTCAAAGCCCTCCGACGGCGGCATTCGAGCGCTGGGCCAGTAGAGCGGAAGATCCTTTGAGAATGACCCGCGCGGAATCACATGTCTCTGTATTTGGTGTACTTTCCACAATGCTGACAGCCTCAGCAAGGTTTGCCTTCGTCCAATTTCCACCGTGTTGATAGTTTTGGTGCATTTGGCTACGCTGAAGGAGTGCCATGTAGTCGTCGTTGTTTTTCTTCTAGTAAAGTGCGCAACAGACGGGACACAAAGAAGGAACGAAACCAGAAAGACGACTTTATGTGCAGAAATCTGGGGTCTGCATTGGACCAAGTGTAGCGCTAATCCTAAGCGGCATATTTCTTAGTCGTATCGACAGGGCAATACAGGATCACTGGAAGACTAAGAATATTCCGCAACGTGGATGATTTACCTGGTGTTTTTAGGAAGGCGACAGTATAAGGAAACCACCAACTGTGTTATCCAAGTTTTTAGTACGTTTGGTCTTGGCCTCAAGTTCACTTTAGAGTATTGGCGTGATTTCTGTCTACAGTTCCTTGATTTGTAATTACGTTTCCAGGCAGACCATGTGTGCTGGGCATACCAACCTAGCGCCAAAAAACCACCAGGCCTGCGCGGAACGCGCAGCACAGTCACAGTGAAAGCTGGAAGAGCGCCATTTCTAGAACTCGTTGCAAACTCTCTTGGGGCGACTAATACAAGTACGCTTGCAAAGTACCCACTACTCGACTAATTCATTCGGTGGCTGATGACAATGAAGAATTATGGCTGAGCCATTTGTAATGGGTTGGAAGCATTCAACGACCCACTCATTACGCAATTCATATTGTGTGACGCCTGGTCGCACAATTCGCATTATGTGACGCCTGGTTATTAATTTACTCTTCTACCACGATATGTTACGTATGTTAATGTAGTTGCTTCCCAAAATATATCTTGTATAGGGTTTTTGTGCGCTGGAGTTTCGAGCACGGCCATGGCTCTGTGGTAGAATACTGGGCAGCCACAGAGTGGACCCAGGTTCAGACACCGATCCATCAAGGATATTTTTTTCATATTTCGCTGTTACGGACACCGGCGGTGGCGGTCAACTATGGCACCCTTGTTGTGATCTCATAACAGCTTTCGCTGTAAAAACCTTTGCGCCTCTAATCATTTGAAGGTTGTAAAGATGGGCATCGCGTTCACTACCTTGGAAGCTGCACTGAAGAAGTCATGTTTCCATGAAACGCATTACAGTTTCAAAAATCTAGCTGTATGGCTTAACATCGCAGGGTATCGTCACCATGTGACAGCCCCGCTCTGCAACGAGCTATTGCTTGTTGGTGAAGAGAAGGGACGGACGACTCAGGAGGATGGTTATAAGGCCAAGGATACGCAATCACTTGCAGTCATTCCTTATGTTCACGGCCTTTCGCATGGTCTCAAAAAGATAGGAACGATGTATGGTGTACGCGTAGCGTTTTCAGCACCAGGCAAGCTGTCAGCAGTTTGCGGAATGGTGAGCGAAAGAAACACAAGGAAAAAACTTGTTTGTCATTTTCATGCAGTACCTGCCACATCCGGTAGACTGCATGGCGCTCAATCTCCAAAAAAACCTTGAAGACACTTAGAATCTAAGCGTCGCCTCTGAAAAATGCTCCGCGCCTTCGTGATAGCCTGCCTACGTTGTAGTCATGATTACTGTCCTGGGCTCTATGTACCTGTCATCATTACTGACCTCAACAGCCGTTGCAATGTTGTGTTCAAGCTGCGCATAATGTACAGCCAGGACACTTCATGAACCTGTGAGAACGCATCTAAAGAAAAACCATATCTTTCGTGTATCTCCTTGTTTTTATTTGCGACCAATGTACATCCATTGGTGTGAAATGATTTTATCTCTAATAGATAAAGAATCTCCGGGTTTCATCCGTTGATGGGGCACCCGAAGGCCATCTGACATTCACGTGGCGGACTCTGCATTGCACATTTATTGCTATTATCGTCACATTATATCACGTATTCCGCAGATCTGCACGTCTTTAAAGTAAATCATACTAATGTCAGTGGATAGTAACGTTGGCGAATATTGTAGATGATTCACCCAGTAGCACGCTTGAGTTCCCAACAACTAGCAGGATATTGCCGCACCTGTTTTTAGCCTGCTAAGCGTTACCCGGTCGAAAACATGTCTCACTCGTCTACGGATTCCTTCTATTAAACCTCAATAACGTGAACGTGTCCATTTACTAATCTTATCAGTAGCATGACATATACGTTGCTCTCAAGCAAAAAATGTGTGTTTTCGTTGTCTTTTACCTCAAGCTCTTCTGCGACTTCTTAGAGCACCTGCACTTCCTGTAGAACAGGGATCTCAAACACGCGGCCTGCGGGCCGCATGCGGCCCGCCAACCTCTCGCTTGCGGCCCGCGGCCTGCACATGCATTTCTTCACCCCACATTTTTTAAATTTTATTAATATGCGTGTTCGTGAGCTACGCAGGCATTATTGGTCTAAAGCATTGTTTTCGTTGAGGTACCCCGTGGTATCACTATGTGCTGAAACATAACCATAAAAGAAAAGCTACATTTCACAATCGGCATCCAGGTACAGTCATTTTGGAGATCGATATCGACATGCTGTTGGAATCTTGGTACCAAAGGTCCTTCGGAAATGGTCCGTATATGAGTTATGGGAAAGGTTTTCTTTCAAATGGCAACGTTTGACAACAATTTGTAACTACAAACGCTCCCCCCCTCACCCCGCTTTTACGTTCTGCACTAGAACGGCCCGTGCGGGACTTAACTTCGTGAATGCGGCCCGCTGGCTGAACTGAGTTTGAGACCCCTGCTGTAGAAGGTACGTTCATGAATATGCTTGTGCTAGAGAGCAATCATTATGTTTCGCAAACTCGTGGACTAAATTATTTATTAGACTCAGTGCAATAAAAGAAATTGTAATTTCACACGATACCTTCGTCATTGTCAGTATCATCGTAGGCGTATGGCTAACTAAACATATCAAGCATACATAAAAGAGTGTTTATCTCTATGGTATCCTTATACCATAGCATAGAGATAAAAAAATCTTGTCACGTGGTCGTGATGCCGACGAAGGCAGCAGTCGGCGTGTCCAAGTTCAAACTCTTTATTTGGCCGAACTTGTGGCCGGGAAACCGAAAGTCAAACTAATAAGAATAATATCTGGAGTTTAACGTTCCAAAATCACGATATGATTATGAGAGACACCTTAGTGGAGGGCTCCGGAAATTTCGACCATCTGGTGTTCTTTAACGTACACTGAGAAAGTCAAACTACAACAAGCAATGCACGCTGTGCACTGATAGCGACAAAGAGAGCGTCGGCCGTCGAAAAAACTGATCCGCGGCAAGGTGCGTCGAAGTTTATACACGCTACATCGAGCATTCCCGCGTTATTGCTGGTGCCTGAGTTTCTTCGACAATATATTCAGTTGGTCGCGTTTGCGAGCTCAAGCCTATCCGATGATCCTAAAGTAATCTGGAATCCTCCCAGACATTCTAGCGCGATGCAAGGCAATATTGCCACGTGCACTGGGCAGGTAACATTACTGGAACATAAGAAAGGAGCGTGGCAACGACTCCTTATCTGCTGTCTCAGAAAAGACTAAATATCAATACAGGCAGTGAAAGAATATTTTCCTTGCAGTTGAAATGTTCACTTGCTTTCCATTTGCAGTGATTTCTCCTGACAAACAAAGAATGAGAAAAAAAGTCATATACGTATCTATTAGCAGTGATGGGCAGATATACTGAGAAAGGTATTCCGGAATAGAGATATAAAAATACCTGCGCGGGTAGCCCAAAATACAGATATTGAGATGCATTTCTTTCTGACGTAACCGGGATATTTTTGAAATACTTTTACAAAAAAGACGAAAAAAATTATCCCATAATACAAACAAACTAATACAGTCACTAGACTACAAATACTGCAATACATGTGTTTCTCGGTGAGGCTGATATTCCCATAAAATATTTGTTCAGTACAGAATAATATTGTGATGAATGTTTCAGTGCTGTTAAACTTGCAAGTGAAGCATATCGCTCGGATCACTAGCGAATATCAGTAAATTAAGAAAAATATAAATTTATTGTAGGAACGAGATCTATTGTGCTGAGAACGTTTCTGTTGCGCTTAATTGCACTTAAGCTATATCACCGTCGGAAAGTCTGTCATTTAGACAGCGTCCTGCACTGTATCACGATATAACCGATACTTCGTAAAATGTTTCCGTACTAAGATGCGAACACATTTTTCAAATGTATCTCGACACAGAAACACGGATACTCGAAAGTATCTCTAAGATACTATCTGGGTACTCTAATATCACGATACTGCCCCGTCCTGCCTGCTAAATCTGTTATCAGTCAGGATAGCCCAATATAGCACTTATCATTGCCACAGTTCCATTTCTTTCTGGACACCCCCTCGCCAACATGGTGGAAGCTAAAGAGAAATATCGTTGCATGTGAACACCAAGCGGTACGCGAGGAATGTTTTACGCGATACCTGCTCGACGCGAGATTCATGTTCTACTTCCATGTCTCAGCTTCACAAGAAAAACTCTATGCCCAATACCAACGGCGAAATGCTGCGAAGACTTCGAGGGAATCTTCTTGAATTAACACACCTGTAGCCCCATGGAACCGCCGAGTGTCTGGTGAGAATCCGCTTACTCGTAGCGGAGGTGTATCATATTTTCTTCGTGCGTTATGAAATCTCGCTGGAGGCCTTTAATATCGGCTCGGCGCTGTAGCCGTAACCTGAGGCGCGAACCACGACGAGCAGCAGCTTAAAATATGGCCTATGGGCTACAGGCCACCTGCGCCTACATGTATAAAAGGCAAAACCTTTTATCGTGATCTAAAAGTGCAGTTGAAAATGCTCGTATAGAATCCTTATATTGCAGCTGATTCGAAAAACAGCATTCCGTACCGTAAATCCTGAACGTTGATGGGAGTCCATTTCAGTATACGATCTAGTACTAAACAGAGGAAATGTGATCTGAAGTGGTCTTGGCGTGGTTGCTTTCGGAAAACAAACAAAAAAAAATTATATCCCGAGTGCATCGATTTTCTTGCAGAAAGAGGAAAGCGTAACTCGGAAATAAGCACGCGCGGACTTGGCGTTTCCGGAACGCATTACGGCGCAGCCCGATTTACGTGTTTAAGCATCATCTGACTCGCGTTTTTTGAGCTGGTCGTCCACTCTCTTCACGCGGGATCATTTTCTTCCGAGGAGTGTGCTGCGTCTTGTAGTCGAACGCAAGCGCTTGAAGATGGCGGAACGTGAGTAAGTGCGCTTGCGTAGATTTAAATGCGAACGGAACCTGAAATCATCGTATAGTAACAGTACGATGCTCACGTAAGCGCCTACGTGAGAAATTCCAACTCGTCTGAGAGTTGAGTTCGGTTGACTAAACTTTGTTTGCCCAATTGTTGTTACTGTTCCCGGGACTAAACTGCCAGGGATCCACCGTTCGAGGAACGTCTTTCCAAGGTCCCCGTCGATGGCCCTGGCCCGCTGGACCACCCACTCCCGGTCTTCGGGGGGCCTCGCTAAGGGGGGCCGGCTTTCCGCGCAGTATACAACGCAATATGATACTTAAGCACAAGCAGGCAACATCCGACGAGGAACAAGAAGATGGAACAATAAAATTTATCACCGTTGCCAGGCTTTTTCAAGCGAAGCTTGGTAAAAGTTCCAGATTTCAGCCGGCATGTACACGAAAAATGTGGCCTTCGAAGGGGCGCCCGTCAAATGCATATTAAATGCGAAGCATTTCTCAGCGAACTTCGGTGACTTTGAGCGTATCTATCTATCTATCTATCTATCTATCTATCTATCTATCTATCTATCTATCTATCTATCTATCTATCTATCTATCTATCTATCTATCTATCTATCTATCTATCTATCTATCTATCTATCTATCTATCTATCTATCTATCTATCTAGCCGCCTACGACTTTGTGCTCTCCCGGACGTATCGTTAATGGGATTTATACCAAATTTGGTATGACATAACATGACTCTATGACGAACGTAAATAGCTGGTCATATCATGAAAATCATGACTAACTTGTCATGAAAAGTATGATTTACATGCCACGCTCATGGTGCGCTCGCGGCCGTTTTGTTGGCTTGATATACACCAAACTTGGGATTGAGTGACGTTACTGTGTGACGAACATAAATGACAAGCCGTAATATGGAAATCATGACTTGTCATGAAAAGTATGATTCACATGCCACGCTCATGGCGCGCTCGCGGCCCTTTCGTTAGCTTGATATACACCAAATTTGGGGTTGAGTGACGTGACTGTGTGACGAACATAAATGACAAGTGGTAATATGGAAATCATGACATGTCATGAGCGACATGACTTGCATTCCACGCTCATGGCGCGCTCGCGGCCGTTTCGTTAGCTTGATATACACCAAATTTGGTATTGAGTGACATGACTGTGTGACGAACATAAATGACAAGTGGTAATATGGAAATCATGACTTGTCATGAGCGACATGACTTCCATTCCACGCTCATGGCGCGCTCGCGGCCGTTTCGTTAGCTTGATATACACCAAATTTGGCATGGAGTGACGTGACTGTGTGACAACATAAATGACAAGTGGTAATATGGAAATCATGACTTGTCATGTGCGACATGACTTGCATTCCACGCTCATGGCGCGCTCGCGGCCGTTTCGTTAGCTTGATATACACCAAATTTGGTATTGAGCGACATGACTGTGTGACGAACATAAATGACAAGTGGTAATATGGAAATCATGACATGTCATGAGCGACATGACTTGCATTCCACGCTCATGGCGCGCTCGCGGCCGTTTCGTTAGCTTGATATACACCAAATTTGGTATTGAGTGACATGACTGTATAACGAACATAAGTTGCAGGTGGTAACATGAAAATCTTGGCATGCGTGTCATCTACAACGCCATTTACATGCCACGCTCATGGTGCGCTTGCGTCCAGTTCGCTAGCTTCATATACAACAAAATTGGTATTGTGCGGCGTGACTGTATGAGGAACATAAATGACAGGTCCTAACATGTCAAACATGACATGCAAATTATGTAATGCAGAATTTGCTCCTTCCTGGCTGCTTCGCATTACATCGATTCCCACAGTGCGTGGGATCTGCCGGCTTTTAAATGCGAATGCATTTCATAGTCGGGCTATGTCAGGCATCCGGCGTTGGCGTTGTGCGGCGTTGGCGTTGTCCGCGGAGGAGGAGGAGGAGGATAGGTTGAGGAGGTGTGCGCGCCGGCAGGTGTTAGATGTGAAGCATCTTATGGCGAAGCTTAATCCGGTGGTGGTGGTGTGTGGCGTGACCACCCTTACTGCGCATGCGCAAACTCTTTCAAAAAAAAAATAAAAGTAAAAAACCTCCTCTCTCCCTCCTCTAGGCATCCCTCCCCGCGGCAACCACACCTTCACTGCGCATGCGCGTCCCACCTCTCTTTTCCTCTCCTACGCTCCCCCCCTCTCTTCTCTAGGCATCTCTGCCCGCAGCGTCCACTCCCACTGCGCATGCGCGCCCCCCCTCTCTCTCTCCTCTCCTGCGCTCCCCCCTTCTCCTTCTCTCGCCTCGCGACGCCGACACAGGCAGCGTCTGCTAGCGAGTTTCTTAGTTGAAAAAAACCGACTGCTCGCGCTGCACAACCGTTCACTGGCCACCCCGTATATATGGCAATGAATCTTGACCTCCAAGGTGGTGCCGGTGGGAGATTTCTCCTGTGCGTTGTTGAACAATAAAAATTCGCAGCGTGCGCGTTAACTAAAAGCGGTCTGCGGCGGAGCTATATATGAAAAAAAAATTAAAAAAAAAATAAATAAAAAAAATTAAAAAATTAAAAAAAACAAGAAAAAGCAAAAAAAAAAAAGGCGCTGAGCCGTGCTCCCGACCGGGCTGCAGAAATTAGGCGCCTTTTCCTTCATCGAACCACAACCACCATATATAAATGGAGTGAAGCGCGCGCGAAATGCATTCGCATTTCCTCACGATTCCCTTCGGGGAGTTGGGGGGCATTTTTGCATGTGCCATTTTTCATTGATTGATGCTCTCTCGATCGTGGACTTCTCGGCGATAAACTTCTTCTGATATGACGATCTGATAGATTATTGAAGTAACTTGGCATTTCGTGTTTACGAAATTTCAGTTTTGCTTGGTTATGATGTCATGACAGTTGTCGTTGGCTGCTGCAACAGAGGTATAGAAAAAAGAAAGGCAGGGAGTAACGATGAATAAAAGAGGGGGGATAATAATAATAATAATAATAATAATGTGTGGTTTAACGTCCCAAAACCACCATATGATTATGAGAGACGCCGTAGTGGAGGACTCCGGAAATTTCGCCTACCTGACGTTTTTTTAATGTGCACCTCAATCTAAGTACACAGACCTCAAGCATTTTCGCCTCCATCGAAAATGCTGCCTCCGCGGCCGGGATTCGATTTCGCGACCAGCGGGTCAGCAGTCGTGAACCATAACCACCTGACCACCGTTGTGGGTAAGAAACAAAGAACGAACGAACGAACTAACGAAAGAAAGAAAGAAAGAAAGAAAGAAAGAAAGAAAGAAAGAAAGAAAGAAAGAAAGAAAGAAAGAAAGAAAGAAAGAAAGAAAGAAGAGAAGCCTTATCGTAGGGCTCGATTTAACACAAAATTGGAATATCTATTCATAGTATTGGTTTAATATTTATTGTACATTGATAAACGGGAGCTCCCGCAATGTATCTTGGTGTTTGACAGACTATAGCGCCGTCTGACGCGGATGTAGCTGCGTTGACACAACATAACACACTTCCATCACGACGAGTAACGTCAATGATGGTGATTAAACTTTTGTGTTAGCTGAAGTAATTAACATACATGCAGACACAGCACATGGTGGATCCCGCGCAGTGATGCGTCGGTACGCTGATACTCGATATATGCTCACGGAAAGCTTCGTCATTTGAGAAGAGAAGTGGCAAGGTGTGTTCTCTCCCGTGATTGGGTGACCTATACCGCCGCTCTTGCATACAGTACCACACAGCGCTTTATGAATGCCAGATACAGTGCTCGTAGCTTGAGCTGTGAACGTACAAAGGCGTTCCCTTTCCTGCTGGTGTGTCTCTCTTAGTCGCGCGACAGTCGCCAGTGGACGTCGTTGCCTTTCTGCAGCGCCTAATGCAGCAAATTTCTTTTTGTAGTAGATGAGTAGATGTCATCATATCAAACTATATAGACGGCTGAGAAACGCTGTTGGTGCACGTGGAAGCTTCACTTCGCTTGAGACGAGACGGCACACTCTGACACCATGTGAAGGACAAAGTGCATAGCTGCGCAGTCAAGGAATCCAATCAATGCGAACGCTCCGGTGCTGGTGTTGCACCGACAGCATCGGTGTTTGTGTGAGGAGGAGGGGGTAAACTTTATTGAAACAAAATGGGAGCGTATGGAAGAAGGGAATTGAAATCTGGGAGCCAGCCTCCGCTGCGCTGACATTACTACAGTGGTCCCTGTCGGTGATCGTTAGTATGATAATGCAAGATTTGACTGCTCTTTGACGGCGACGCCGCCCTTGCAAATCAACAGCACCGTGGAAGGGAGAAGGTGTGAGATATATATGGTGCATTTGCGAGTTTTTAAGCGCGTGTGCCGGTAGCACAGTGGATAGAACGCCCGGCGCTTACCGATGTGGACGGAGAGACAGTGCGTTGAACTCACAGGTCATCCAAACCAATGAAACTTGTTTTTTCTTTGTCATCTGTATAGCCATGGAAACACATCAGTGAAGTTTTGGTGGACCCCGGCATAAAACACTTTCTTGTTAAAAAGAAGAAAAGGAAGGAAGAAATTAAAGTATTACGTGAGGCGCGCACATGCCATGGTTTGCTCGCCCTCATTTTCCCGATAGGTGAAGGGCTCCAGAAACTTAATTTTATCTTGTGTTGCTCGTGGAGCGACAAGCTTTCTTTCATGCCTATTTCCAAATACGTGGAAGCCGTAGAACTCCTAATTACGAAAGCATGCGTATAATGTAATTATGGATCACAGTACCAGGTGCTGTCAGACATAATTTTGTTTGATTTAGTAAAGCAATGAACACGCATGTATAAGTACATAGAGTGTGATGGACTACGTAAGTTGTGTTTCAGGAGAAAATTCACTAGAGTTGACCAAATTAATACATGCTTTAATCATATCATGATGTATCGTACATTTAGACACATAGCGCGTCTGTCGAAGAGTTCCTAGTCGTTTTCACAAAAATAGACCCGTTCTTGATATGTTCTACGGCATTTGGATTTTCCACTGGCTATCGCGCTATCACGCAGTACGAATAATTGAATGCGTAGTCAGCCGTTAATGTTTTTTGGGAGTTATAGACCTGATGTTCTTATAAAGGCCTCACGGAATGGACGTTCTCACTCATAGAACCACAACCAGTTCACTCAAAGAATCATAAGCCACCTAGACATATTCCGGCGGTGAGGTTTCTACTACCCAAGGAAAGGTTATGGCGACAAAATAGAGCGGGCCCTGAACACATTTTTTGCATAATAAAATTTACATGGAGATGATGTATGGCGTCATTAGCCGTCGAGCTGTGGGTTCGACGTAGCAACCGAGGCCCGCGGAAAAACGCAAGCGTTCTTTATGCGGCTTGCGAACAACTGCTTCTTGAAGAGGACGAAGCTCGAGCTGTCAGTGTAACTAATGCGTTTCGGCCTACGTTTCTTTTTTACGCAGTCATGCATGCTTTGAGCGCGGCCAATGCTTATGTTCGTGCTCTTGTTCTAGTCACCCTTCGGAGTTAGCTTGCTTCAGAGGTATGTTGCCACTGCCTAAGCGGCAGCCGTAACGCGAGTCTAGATTGCCACATCTCCGACATTTCTTTTGTCAAGACGTCGCTCGCTTACCAGTGACAGCAAACACACTCAACGACTTCGAGCACGTCAAACGAGAGAGTTTAGCATCTGTAGCCTGAGGAAGTGGTAATTAACTCACCTCGTCACTGATTCACCAGCCGCATTTGGAAGAAAGGAAGCGCTAGGTCTTGAGCAGAAGTCTTAGGTAGTGTTTGCACGAGATGCGGTAGTGGTTAAGACAGCGAAGATGTGCTTCTTTCGAGAAAGACCTGAAGCATCACGCCACCGCTTCCCAGCGATTGCTTAGCGGAAGGCCGCACAGCTAGAGACAAAGACAAAGCGCCGCGCTCTCGACTGCTTTTCAAAAAGAGCTACAATAGCCCCGTGTTGTGGGCAAGTCTTAATTGGTGCTTTCGTAGCAGCGATATTACTGTAGTTGCGTGTCCAATCTGCTTCCTAAGATGTGCCTATCCGTTGGTCTCGTCACCCTCCTTAACGTTCAAGGTAATATTGAACCAGAAAAGCGAACCACCATTATGACTCACTCTCGTTCAGTAGCTAATTTGTCCTAAACCACCGCGGATGTTTTTTTGTTACATTGAAACTTTATTGGCGTGCTTGCTCCAGTTTCGCGAAGGTTAAAAAAAATGTGATAATGTGTACTGTAGACACGCAATATATCCAGCATGTGTATTTTTCTGTGTTTTTTTAAAGTCCTAAAATTCGTTTTCTATTTTCTATCCGATGTATTTTGCTTTTACCTTAATTCTCCCCTTTCTCCTTTTCTTTACTCTTCTTTCGATCTCCCCCCATCCCTTCCCCCCTGTGCAGGGTAGCATACCGGTTATGCCAAACTGGTTAACATACCTGCCTTTCCTCTCTCTTGTTTTCCTTCCTTTCTTCACAACCGAAAACCTTGGAGCCCTAGTGCGAAAGTACAGAATCCGTATATTCTTATATTCCCAGAAGTATGGGCATGCCTGCGTCTATTCCAAATGAAGCTAATTTATATGTGTCGCACCCTGCAAGATATTGTGCCTACGCTAAATGCGACGGCTCATGCATGAAGACGACTAGGTTATGGAGAATTCAATCGAACACCGAATGTTGCTTTTCCTGTCTCATAAAACAGTGTGGTAAAATACGAACGCATTGATATTCGTTTGATGTTGATAGAAGTATTTTGTTAAAGTGGTTATTGCAGCACAGCTTCAGCTTCCTCACTTCAACGTTTCCTGAATTCCAAGCACTATCATTGCCGTCTACGAAATTTATGCATTTTAGTTTATATACTTTCTACTTGATGATATTGAAGGCTATGAGTACGCGTCTTCCCCATACTATACCTTTATATTCGATAATGCACATATAGTTGTGGAAATTTATGGAGGAAGTGAGAAAGAAACGTTCATTCAGAAGCGGACAGTCACGGTCGTGCCTAGGTGGACAGCTTCGACAGTACAGGTCACCGTGTTTTTCACACTGCCCGCTCGTGGTCTGTCCACCAATCGAAACTTGTGCTATGAGCACTAAATATAGTTCAGTAGAGTTAAAACTTGGGCGAATTGGTGGGAGTTCGTTTAACGTGTGACACTTTCAAATCACCTGACCAGAGTATTCACCGTAGCTGTCTACATCACTAAACAAAATGAGAGTTGTATTCGCCAAGCATCAGTTGTACTTTGCGATTGCAAGGTTACTTTTTTTTCTGGAAGATCACCGATAGCGCGGTGCTGACTTTTCATAAGTGAATGTAATTGCTACACTTGACACGGTGGTGTGCATGCATATTCAATCTGATTTTTTAAAATAAACTGGCAGAGAGTGCAACGGTAGTACATTCGAATCGTTCCTTCTTTTTTGTGCTCATCTTCGTGCGTCGTTGCTTCACACATTAAAGCAACTACGAAATGGAAAAATAGACAGCCGTTTGAGGGCAAGTGGTGTAGAGGTTTCGTGTGTACTTTCGGTTGATAGTTCCTGGTTTTGCTATTAGCGTGCACCTTTTTGCCCAGCTAACTCCTGATACGATTTGGCATAGACTTGTGCGTAGTCCTCAGAAAACGAAAAATGCATGCCACAGTCGTCACCGTCGCCTTCATTCTTGTATTCAGTAGCTAGGTGTGAGTGAAGAAAGAAGCTCTTCCGAAGCGAGATAAAATCGCGTCTCTCTGACGTCTCCTCTCACCTAAAAGTATGCTTCAGGTTGAACGACGTATTATTGGAAGGTTGTAAGACCGGTCCCTACCTGCGGCAAGTTGACTTTTCATCGACTTTTAATCTTTTCCCTTTATGTCACAATCACTATACTATATTTAAAAAATACAATTTATGTGTCCCGATACTTTCCTTAGCTTCATTGTCTGTTGGTTTTATTACGTCGTGCCTGAAAAGTAAACGAGTCCTCGACCAATCCACCATGTTTCGTTCTGAAGGTCATTAAGGGACATGGCTAACTTGCTTTTCTGCTAGTCTTCATTACTGAATGAGAGGTCACCAAAGTAAAGTAATAAACTTTTCCTTTGTGTTTCGAGATCGAATTCCGGTGCGAAAGGCAGCATCTCTGCGTAAGTGGAGGAAGTTAGCAGCCTCCCCATAGCCTGCATTTAAAAAAAGTATGTCTTACGCTTGAATTGTTCGGGGGGATAAATTTTTAAGGCAATCGTGAGGCTGCGCGTACCGTTACCGACGCTGGACGGCCACTGATAAAGAACCCTTACGAACTGAAATGCTCTGCAAATTCGGCCCCACATTCTTTGTCGTACGAGTCATTTTCCAGTGATCAATGCCTAGACGCCAAGCTGTAAACGGTATGAGAGGTTGGGTGTACTTAAGCTGCATTGTTGCTTTTCGTGTGAACTCGCGGTATGCAAAGTTAATTTTATAACATTTTTTTATGTTGGCTAATACACGCAGTGGTGTAGATCTGTGGTCTCAAACTCGTTTCGGCCAGCAGGCCACAGTCATGCAGTTTAGTTCCGCAAGGGGGGAGGGGGGTTGTTTGCATGGACAAATTGTCAGCAAACGTTGCCATTTCAAATAAAGCCTTTCCCATCACTCATGTACGGATCATTTCTGATGAACAGGGTTCCAACAACATGTCGATACCGATCTCCAAAATGCCGAAAATCTGGCTGCCGACTCTGAAATATAGTGCTTGTTATGTTTGAACGCGTGAAGACTACATGGGGCGCCTCACGAAAACATTGCCTTAGACCAGCCATGCTTGTTCAGCTTACAAACATAGTTACTCAGCAAATAAAAAAAATGCGGGGCGAAGAGAGTCATGTACAAGCCTCGGGCCGCGGGGTTGAGACCCGGGGTGTAGATTCTATGATGTCAATATTTACAAACACTTATCGCAGTGATGAACTCAAGCTACTTCTATTCAGTTTCATGGGCATCTGACAATATATGAAAGACTGTTACTTCACGTAATTGCTTCTCGTTAATTTTGCAGGGCACCAACGAAACGGCGTGGGAAAGGGGAGGCCATACCTGCGAGCTTCCAACTGTCACACATCGCTAAACCCAGTGCCACTGTAAACCACGTGATCATGCTCAAGAACAGCACAGCTCGCGAGCAAGCCGTTCAAAAGCCCATGTTGCCTTGAATTCGGGCTAACATGGCTCGCGAGCACGTCCTTAAAATTGTGCGCATGCACTACAAGAAAAATAAAAGCAATCAACAGAGTTTTGGGAGTGGTACCAAAGAATGGAAGGCAGACGACGAATGCAAATTTCTCGAGCGAGACGCCGCACTTCTGTTCATAGCCGAGAATCCACTAAAACGCCTAGGCGAAATTTCGAAACAGACCGCAGATGGTGCCTAATCAAAAGTCTGACCACGTCTTTTGTGAAGTAAGAACTCTCGTGCGGTCAGCTTCCGGTGTTTCCAAGAATCATTTGAATATTCCTCTGCACATAGCTCAGGAGTTCTTGTAGACGCTCAGGAATTCCTGCAGATTCAAGAACGAAGCAGATGTTACTGAAAAACTGTCGATTCGTTTTCGTGTGCTTATTACAATTCGCACTTTTATGACCATATCGAGATACAACAAAGAGATAATGGTGTTTCATAGGCTAAAGGAAAAAATAAAATACCGCTTCGTGAACTACTTCCTTGTGGTGGTGGTAAACACGTGTGCACGTCCTTTCAAGTTATTCAATCGCTCGGAAATAAAATATTAGGTGAAATCATAGATTTAGGGTATCCATAACATGTTTGACACCTCCATACGATTAAATAAACAAATGTTTTTCTTCAATTAATGTAAGGAGAAGTTGGTGCCAATGCCTGGCGCTGGATACTCCTCTTTTCTTGCACAAGAGTTGTTCGAAAGTAGAACAAAGAATACAAGGCTACACAAAGGCACATTATACAACACTCACGCACACAGTCCAAGTTCTTCAATACAAAATTCTGCTCACGCAACACAAAAGTTGACAAAACGCTATATAGATAGATAGATAGATAGATAGATAGATAGATAGATAGATAGATAGATAGATAGATAGATAGATAGATAGATAGATAGATAGATAGATAGATAGATAGATAGATAGAGCTCAAGAGAGACGCACATACATTAATCAAATGGGGCTTCGTCCAGCATGGGAAGGGCAGATGTTGCTGCTGCTATGGACGATGATGATGATGGCAGCGCTATATGAGAGCATCATCTCAGCTTTAATTTCTTCCCCTTTCAGTCTCGTCATCAAGTCGATCACTTATGGGCGCTATCTAGGTATTTGTGACGTGTTGCGCAGTAGGGCTACGTTTTTTTTCTCTAGGTTGTGAACAGGCTTTACCTGTGTATGTAATAAAATCAAGTTTATAGATAATACTAGATGAAGCATTCATTCGAGATGGGTGTATGTATTTCATACAAGTCTTTTTGCAAGTATATTTTGGTATTTAAGGACACTTGGTCTCACTGGCCGCGTGATAGCTGCAATATATACCGAAAACAAGAAAACATATATGTGCATGTACCAAGCTCTGGTCCTTCAACAGAGATTTGAGAAAGTTACAAGCATAACAGGCGTCCGTTAGCGTAAAATATGGCTGCCAATTCAATGTACACAGTGCTCTTTTGAAATAGACCTTGAATGGAGGCGCGTTTGTTTTTCCCTCTGTCTCCATGGTGGGGTTTAAAAGTGCGCGAATTGGGCAGCGTCATGAAAATGAAAACTGAGGCCAGCAACCACTTTACGTGACCGAACCAATAAAAATGCATGACAACATGGGAGGCAATATGCCCCACATAATATTTGCTAGCTAATACTGGCAAATATGCTGTTGACGAGAGCCGTAATAAGCGCTGCAAGACACCGCGTAAACTGCGAGAAAGGCTACGATACATGAAAAAGTCCCGGCGCAATCAGTGCTGCCTCAAAGATGGTACGAATTGCTGAATCATCTACACTGAAATCCCGTATGTAAGGATCACAGTTGGATGTCGGCAGTACTTACCATTGCCATGATCTGTAATGGCGTGATACTTATGTGTATTTATGTGATCAGACCGTAATTTTCACCCACACCTGCAGCAACATGCCAAGCGATCAGCCGATTCGACTTGCATTGGACGTCAGCTATACGGCACGCGTTAAGACATCCGCTTAATAGATGATATTGCCGCGTCCCTATTTGTGCCCAGCTATGCGCTCGCACCGATAAAGACGACGGCCGATCCGCTGGAGAGGCGCTGCACGATTAACAAAAGAAGAAGGCGTTTGCGGCGAGTCAACCTTCGGTGTCTATGAGAGAACAACGTACTTCTGTTTCCTCCACTAAAGCCCCCTGTACTTTGTGAGCTGCGACACTGGTGTAGGTGCGGGGTACCATCGCCAATCGCCTCATGATCGGCCCTCCTGCGAGCAGTCCTGCTTCCAGCCCCATAAGACACCCACGCGTGGAGACGCCGGTACACCGCTCAAGCCGTCGCCTTCAAGGCCTGGGCCCAGAATGTGGTCTCTTAGAAGGACCGCCTCTGTCAACGCCCACCCCTGCTCAAGGAATGGCATCTTCAAAAAACACAAGGCAGGTCACATTCCAATACCTTCGGATTCCCGACACTTTTCATGGTCGCGCAAACGAAGATGCGGAAGACTGGCTAGAGAACTTTCAGCGGGTACCCAAGTCGAACCACTGGTGCCCCGACAAGAAGCTTTCTTAACGTATACTTCGTTCTTGAAGACAGCGCTAAGACGTGGTTCATAAACCGCGAGGGAACTCTGACAACGTGGGACGAGTTTTACTCTCGGTTATTCGGTACCTTCGGGAGCACAGATCGACGCGAAAACGCGCAACGGCTTCTTGATTCGCGCATTGAACAGCCAAATTAGAGAGTCGCGATGTTTGCTGAAGATATGACTCGTTTGTTTCACCGCGCGGATACCTACATGCCCGGAGTTAAAAAGCTGAGCCATCTCACGCGCGGCGTCAAAGAGCAGCTGTTCGCTGGTCTTGTGTGCAATCCGCCGACAACAGTGGACGAGTTTATTAGGGAGGCCACAGCATTCGAGTTAGCGACCAGCAATACTAACGCTTTCTTCTGTTAATCGTGCTGCGCCTCTCGAGCGGATCGGTCGTCGTCTTTCTCGGCCCCACGCATAGCTGGGCACACATAGGGAGGCGACCATCTAATAAAGCTGACAGTAGCCGTTAAAAGTTTGATTTACGAAAACAGGGAATACAGCAGCTCTGCAAGAAGACACAAGCGCTCTTGAGCAAAGTTTATCCGATAAACTAACTTTATCCGATATCAGTGTATAATGCGTACATTTACGCATCTGTATGCTGTGCTTAGAGATACATGCGCCGTCCTTTTATTGACGTAGGTGATCCTTAGAATTTCCTTTCCCGCAGGCACTGCATCGAGTGAACGAGAGTGTCGTCGTGAGGCCATAAAATGCATTTTATGAAGAACATTGTGCTAGCATTCTTTATTGCAGCAGCGCAAGGTTCGACGCTGGGAACGCGTTTTTGCAACGCGGTTACAATACTCCTGGGATCAAGAAGTCTCAGAACCCTGCGGGCCAGAAATGACTGAAGAAAATTTAAGAACGAGAGGCCCATGGTTCAGTCTTGCTACGTAGGCGGGTCCTCAGGGAAGTTCGCGCTCCACATAGCTTTATTTTATGGGCAGTCTGAGTGTCGTGGATTGCGACTGAAACAGCCATAATATCTGCACATTACTCGCCTGTTCGATTGGCATAATCTCCGGCGTAATGTTTACAGCCCGCTTCGGAGAGTGATTGAGGGTTGAGAAATAATAAAGGATAATGATGCCTATAGCAAGCATTCTCAAACTGACTTATCTTCGGGCATTTCGTGATAGTGGCGCTATGTTTGGGCCAGCAGAAGAACAAAAATGACGCAACGTTCAGCGTTGCCGGCTGCCAACTGCAGGAAATGGCCGACCAATATTTATTTTTTTTTATTATTATTTGTTTATTTATTTATTTGTGTATTTATTTTTAACATATAGTTATCCAGTTACATAGATATCTAGTGACGAGTGTTCACTACTGCGGAGCCAAAATACAAGGGTTCTTCACGGAATTATTCACAGTAGTTAAAGAGATACTTGATCGTGAAAGAACTGTGCTACTTCTATTTCTGTGATATTTACTCCCGCGTAATTATTCCGCACAGAAATATGAACTCCAATACAGGCAATCCATACTGATGATTCAGAATGCCCTACGCAGTCCTTTTTCTTTATATATGATCCACAAAATAATTTGGTCGAGAATACGGTGCCTAACCTACCATTTTTCCTTCTTTCTTTCTTTTTTTCTCGTTCTTTCTTTCCTTTTTTGTATCTTTTTCATATTTTCTTCCTTTCTTTTTTTCCTTCTTTCTTCATTCCGTTCTGTTTTAGCTTTTTGTCACATTTCGTAATGCTCTCACCTAACTTTTCCTTCGTCCATGCCGGGAATTCGACCAACACCCACGTGCTTAGCAGCGCAACACTTCTCTCGCTACAGGCAACAAGGACAGTCATGCTTGGGAGAAGTAAATGCCACAAGGAAAGGCAATAACGAAATGTCGCAACGTGAAATGACAAGTGATCTCGACAAAATATTATATTTCTACATCACAATGGGCTGATCACCGGCAAGCTGACGAATGATACAGCACTAGTTACGTGAATGGAAAACCGCGCATAAAATACTGGTGTTACCTTCACGCATTACCAACGCCTCCTCTTTTTTTTTTTTTTTTTTTTTTTTTTTTTTTTTTTTTACTGCCAGTGCAGACGCTCGCTCCTCAATGGGAGCCGCCGGTCCGGCTTAGTTCAGGGAGTGGTCGTGATGCGACGCCACATGAAGGGTAGGGCTGCTTGCGTCACACGTTCGTCTGAGCGCTTTCCCATGGAGATGCGATATACACGTTTTATTATGCGTTTGTCAGATTTGTTTCTTCGTGCTCCTTCTTTGTAGCTCGAAGCAATGCCGCCGCCACCTCACAGCGCTTGTGTGGCACCTCTTAAAGGCAGCCCATGCACTGCAGGATCGCAGTGACGTGTCCCCATTGGTTGCCCGCATAGCGCCACGAACGGAGACGCGCTATCTGAAAACACCGTGTTTCTTACAGAGCCAGCGTGACCGCCAACACAGTAAACACGGGGGATGGAAGACGCCGCCCCACGAATCTGCACACAACTGAACAAAAAATTATTTCATATGATTTTCGTCGTGAGGAACCACATAAAAGGTGCTCACCCATGAACGCGAAGCACACGCGAAGGCTAGGCGATGGGCGAGAGTAGGAAAGGGCTGGAGGAGAGGGTGGTCAACGGCTGGAACGGGCGCATTTGGCTGCCATTGATAAAATAGAGGAGGCGTTGGCATTACATTCCCATTACAATAGTGGGCCTCTTTTTGCACACCCGCATTGTTGTAGATTGACCAGCGCCAGGTTTTTCACTAATTAGGCTAACGCAGCCACCACTGAAAATCTGTAGCTCATAGAAGCTTCGCTTTATAGTTTCAGGAAATAATGCAACAAAACTGCATAGTAGGCATTTCTTCTCTGTGCATATTGTGGCGCAACTAGAATTCATCACGAGTCCCTCAAAGCTGTCACATAAATAGCATCGTAATTAAGGCTAGAGCCTTAGATGCCTCATCAAACGTGAGAATTTTCTTTCGGCGGCGTCGGTGTCCCGCGTCGGCGGCGTCAACATGAGTGATGCAAAAAATCAACACGTGAAGAAGACACCATAAGATGTCATCGTGATGTCTCAGATCTCAAGTTCTAGTCCGCCGCGGTGGTATAGCGGTTAGGATGCTCGGCTGCTGACCCGAAGGTCGCGGGTTCGATCCCGGCCGCGGCGGTCGCATTTCGATGGAGGCGAAATGGCAGAGGCCCGTGTACTGTGCGATGTCAGTGCACGTTAAGGAACACCAGATGGTCGAAATTTCCGGAGCCCTCCACTACGGCGTCTCTCATAATCATATGGTGGTTTTGGGACGTTAAACCCCAGATATTATTATTATTAGATCTCAAGTTCTAACGTCACCAGGACGTGACGTCATGTGACATTTGTTCATGACGTCACCACATGGCACCTTCGCTTTGTCAAAGGCGGGTCGATCACGGAGGCTGTCCAAAGGCAGTTAACGTGCAAAAAGCTTGCAGTCCCTCCGATACTGGAGGCCGTGCAAAATCACGTTAGGTGCAAGAAGCTTTCGAAAGGGGGGCGGGAAAGTGACTAAAAAAGGAAAAAGATGGCATTTGCCTTCTGTTTGTCTTAGGAAAATGCCTAAAGAATCCTGGGAGTTTTAAATGCGAAGCATTTTTTTTTGCGGACTGCAGGTACATTGAGCGTTTCGACCTACGTGTCTATCTAACCACCTACATCTGGGTACTTTCGCGATTACCTCCTTAACTTGGGGTAGACCAAAGTTAGTATGGCAGGGGTCTGGCTGGAAATGACATGAATAACGTGAAAATGTCGTCGCGGACGTCGTCAAACCCTTTCCTTCAGCCAGGTATGGCACATATTCGTATACCATGGGCTGCGCTATGCGGGTGTGTGTCAAAGCTGATTCTACCTAGCAATGGCTGGAACACAAGTTCTTAATTTAAATGTAAAAACGTACAGAAAAATTACATCGGCAGCGTTGACCCGACGAACGCAAACAATAAATAACAGGGTGCCAGCAGCAGGGGCGTAGCCAGAAATTCTTTTCGGGGGGGGGGGGGGGGGGGGCACCTGCTTGATTTCGGGTGGGGCATCACCATGAAATTGTCATTTTTCGCTCTGTATGCCATGGTAAAAAAAATTTCGGGAGGGGGGGGGGGGGGGCACGTGCCCGGTGTGCCACCTCCTGGCTACGCCACTGCCCAGTAGGAATCGAAGCCAAGCATTCTGCGTGGCAATCAAGTATTCTACCCCAGAGCCACGCCAGGTGTAGAAACGGCTTTTGAGAAATGACCCTAATAAGGCGTATTGTGGTTCCCGAGCTGGCTACCTAATTTTATCAACATTAAATATGTACTGCTATGATATAGGTTTCATGTCGGGTATAACATCAATTTTATAATTATGCGCCTTCCACGGGAGTTTGTCTGCGTAACACTAGTCAGGGCTACCATTCTCGCAAGCACAAGCGCTACATATCAGCTTACTGCTTCTGGTGTTGGTAATGCCCACGTTCCTGTTGGCATCGTTACGCAACTGTAAACAACTGGTTATATAAAACATATGCGATTGTTCAACTTAAATATCTGTGAGCAGAATATCTCTGCGTATCTATAGCGTAATTTAGTAACGTTTCACTCAATAAAAAAAATTTCACCACCGTTACTTTCTTCCGCATGCTTCGCATAATATCGGTTCCCATGGTGCGTGGAATCTGTCGAACTTTTTCGCGCTAGAACAGGACGGGCAGTTAGTCAACCACATTTACCATCAACAGTGTGCGACAGGAAACTTTAGCGCAGGAATACCTTTTCCGCAGAGATAAACCACAATTGCGTTGTCTCTCGTCTAGTAATACGAGCCGCTACTAAGCACACATATTCAGAATATTGAATGGAGCACTGGAGAAGCAGCAAATAAACAATCCAATTGTGGGATCGCGAATTCCAACGCATATTAGATCTGAAGCATCTCATGGCGAAGCTTAATCCGGTGGTGGTGGTGGTGTGCCGCGTGGCCTCCCTTAGGGAACATTCACACTTGAGAAGCGAAAACGCCAAAGCGGCCGGAAAACCACGTCCGCGCGCGTCGGAAACGTTCACATTCGTTCTGCCCCTCGTACATGCCACCGCCGCCTTGGCCACTTTGAGAACTCATTCCATTTTGCCCGTTTCCTGAGCATTAAATTTGGTACCGAATTCTAGTTATGCATGCAAGGCACTGAAAAGAAACAGTTTGCACCTTTTCAAACCTTGTTTCGGAAGATACACCAGCAGAAACAACCCGAGCGGACGCCACTGCAGCGGCGGCGGCGGCGGTCTCAACCGATTGTGCAAACGCGAGACGCGTTGGGGCATGCCGACTCGCTGCTGCTGCACCTTCTTCTAATTCCAGCGTTCTCGGCGATCGTAATCCAAACCAGGCTCTCGATGAACGCGTCCTTGTCGAGGCCGTGAGCCTTGTCGTGCTGCACGGGTAGATTGCAATTGCGCCGATGCTAGCCACCGCCGACGGCGATCCGCTATCGCGTGCCGGAAAAATCGGTCCGAGAGCGATTTTCGCGCAGCCTGATTTTCCGGCCGCTTCGGCGGCGAAACGAGCAGATTTCCGGTGTCTTTTGCCGGTTTCGCCTCTTTCGAGGCCAAGTGTGAACGCGGCCTTACTGCGCATGCGCAAACCCTTTCAAAAAAAAAATAAGAAAACCTCCTCTCCCCCTCTCTCTCCTCTCGGCATCCCTCCCGCGGCAACCACACCCTCACTGCGCATGAGCCTCCCCTCTCCCCTCCTACGCTCCCTCCTCTCTCCTCTAGGCATCCCTGCCCGCGGCGTCCACACTCCCACTGCGCATGCGCGTCCCCCCCCTCTCTCTCCTCTCCTACGCTCCCCCCTCTCTCCTCTGGGCATCCCTGCCCGCGGCGTCCACACTCCCGCTGCGCATGCGCGTCCCCCCCTCTCTCTCTTCTCCTACGCTCCCCCCCTCTCTCGCCTCGCGACGCCGACGCAGGCAGCGTCTGCTAGCGAGTTTCTTCGTTGAAAAAACCGACTGCTCGCGCTTCACAACCGTTAACTGGCCACCCCGTATATATGGCACTGGATCTTGACCTGCAAGGTGGTGCCGGTGCGAGATTTCTCCTGCGCGTTGTTGAACAATAAAAATTTCGCAGCGTGCGCGTTAACTAAAAGCGGAGTGCGGGTCTCTGTGTCCAGTCGGAGTCCTCTGTCTCTCATTGCCCATTAGCAGCGTTTGGCATGTTCCAGTAGGAAACACCGCTCCATCACTGCGTGCTTTGCGCCTCCCCAGTTTTCTCTCCTGCGCAACGCTGTGATGAGCGCCAGCGTCAACGCCGCCGCCAGTGTAAGCGTTAGCGCCCGCTGCGTCACATCTACACATGGTTCCCTTTAGCGGGAGATGGTGTAATTATTTTTAAACATTGTTCCTCCTAGATTCTGCAAATTACTACAGAGCTAGCGACATTAGTCATGCCGAACAGCCATGACAGTGGCAATCATGATACTCTTGTTTCTTTTACGTCAATTCACGACTTCCTCCAAGAGGGTGTGTTTTTGACGGAACGAGAGGGCAGTTTCACTGCAATTAGGATTCCGTTTTTGCGCTGACGGCCTCACATGCGCACATGCCATCTTATACGCTCGTCAAACAGATGCCGGGAGTACACATAAGTAAAGATGGCATTTTTAGCCTCTTGTGTAAATTGGGCACAAAGAAATCCCCAGGTCTTGATGATCTATCGAACGTCTTTCTCAGTAGATATGCAATCTGGGTGTCAGAATACTTGTATAAAATATATATAACTTCATTAGAAACGTGTGTGATACCCGATGACTGGCGCTCTGCGAGAATAGTCCCTATTCATAAATCTGGCTCACCATTAGAATTAAACAACTACAGACCAGTTTCCCTAACGTCCACAGCTTGTAAGCTACTAGAACACATAATCTTTAAGGCAATTATGACACATCTGGAAGACAATAAACTACTTCACGACAACCAACATGGATTCAGGTCTGGTCTATCCACTTCAACTCAATTAGCCGAGATAACTAATGATTTTGTTAATTCACTAAACTTTAACGGCCAGATTGATGCAGTGTTTTTAGATTTTTCTAAAGCGTTCGATGTAGTACCACATGATGATTTAGTAACGAAGCTGTACGCAATTGGTATTGACGAGAACATTGTCCGCTGGGTTGCATGCTATTTGTCGTCAAGGAAACAATATGTGATGGTTAATGACGGCTTTTCTGACTCATTAGATGTACACTCAGGAGTGCCGCAAGGGTCGGTGCTGGCACCATTATTGTTCTTGGTGTATATAAATGATATTTATTTTTCAGCTCAACCACCTGTGAAAATCCGGCTTTTTGCGGACGATTGTGTTGTTTATGCAGACATTGATCATCATTCTGACCAAACCAGACTTAATGATGCACTGCACTCCATCTGCGCCTGGTGTGATACGTGGGGTTTGAAACTTAACGCATCAAAAACAGCATCCATCACACTTACGAATAAACAAAATCCATTGGCATTCAACTATACCATTAATAACGCTTATGTTAAAAAAACAACGCAAGTAAAGTATCTGGATGTCCCGCTCACCAGCAATTTAAATTGGGAACCCCATATAAACAACATCTGTAGCAACGCGCTAAAGAAATTATCATTTCTAAAACGTAAACTACGTCATACTTCACTGTCTCTAAAACTTACTGCTTACAAAGCGCTTATCAGACCTAAATTAGAATATGCAGACCTCGTCTGGGCTCCGTACCAAAAATATTTAATTAAAAAAATAAAGAGAGTCCAAAACCTCGCTCTCAGGTTCATCTATTCTGACTATTCTCGTTTCCCGAGCGTATCTGCCCTTCGCGAGAGGGCAAAGCTGAAGACGCTCGCTCATCGTAGAATAGTCTCTCGTTTACAATTCATCTATCAACTGTACCATGGTCACTTCAAAATACCACCCAATCGTTACATAACCGACCCGCCCATGCGCTTTGATCGCACTCATCATAACAAGACAGTTAGACAACCATTCAGCCACCTCAACGTTCATCAGTACTCATTATTTCCTCATGCTCTTTCATTATGGAATAAGTTACCGGAAGAAGTGGTTAATGTTGACACTACACAATCGTTCGCCCATCTCGTCAACGACCTTGCGCTTGATTTTTAAAGCACTGCAATATATTCATTAATGTTTCTCATTAGGGCTGTGAATTTTTCTGTGTTTGCACCTTGTATCGAAATTATTGCTACATATCATGTTGCTCAATTATGTTGAAAATTCTCGTAATTTAGTATCCTGTATTGCATTTTTTTTACATGATTTCTATAGTTTCTGATTTTGTCACTGACATTTGTGTACCCACTCCTGCTTGGGCCCGAACAGGGCCTGCAGTATTTGTAAATAAATAAATAAAAAGTAAACGCACCCTCAGGGAATTATGTCCTTCGATGAAATAAAATGCTGGGTGAGTTGGTGTTGGTTCATGATAACTGAGAGGGGCGCGAAATACACAGCACAAAAGAAAAAGGAAGACACAGGGCGACCTTTTTCTTGCGTGCTGTGTATTTTGCGCCCCCGTCAGTCCTGCAAGACTAATGAATGCTGCGCGCATTCGTAACAAAATGCCACTAGACACTCAAAAAGGTCCCGCTGAAATTACTACATAGGAGAAGTAATTGGTCTAGATTAACAAACATGATAACTACTTGGAAATCGCAACTAGTGCAAAATGATTTTTTACTGATCCATTGTCACTTACCAAAATCAATGGCGTAAAACATGATTCTGTCGCTTCTGGGCGAAAAATCGGAACATTCGTACCTGCTTCTCTACAGACGAGCCCGATTCATGCGGAAACGACAACATTAAAAATAAAGAGAAAGAGCCCGTATTTAGGCCGTATTTATGGGGGAACACTCTTTGTCAGTGACTCAAAGTCCATTCCCGGAGAGTCATCGATTGCTTTGAGATTGGTTTTGACGGGCAATAATGACGCTGGAAGGAAGTGGGTGAACAGGGGACTGGGGGATGCCACCTCACCCAATGCTTTCGAGCGGGAGAAAAATAGGAGGTGGCAGATTAAATCTCGCCCCACGTACGTGCCTGGAGGGCATCTGGGGCGACTTCACTAGAAACGAGCTTCCTACCGACGACGGGTTAAATCACTTGCCCATTAACCCCGCCGACAACCCTACATCTATTCTACGCTAGAGCCGCACTGAACACACGCTTGGGATTTGTATGCCTCCACTTCGTATTACGAGAGCAGTGAGGTAGGTGAGTGTGATGATCAGTAGATGTGCTCACGGGTTAGAGTAAGCTATGAAGCTTGGCTTAGGGGGGTTGTGACTTGCCAGAGTTCGTGCTATCACCTAACGAATCTAGGCCCGGAAGTCAGAAAAACGGCAAACTTGCCAAAGTTTTATCGTTGTTTTTACCGGCCACCCAAAAGAACCAGGCGAACCCTTGCGGTGAAGAGGGGCTACTGCCAATCTGTGAGCTTTTATATTTGCCGACCACCCGAACATAAAAAAATTATTAGGCTGTCCGCCATCCCGAGCCCCAGGAGCTGCCAATTGCTCGTTTTATTTAAGCAGACATATTGCAGAAGAGCGCCAAGTTGGGTTAGTTGGCTGAAATTCATTTCGTAATGGCTTAACTGCGCTACGACAACGAGAGCAGAAGACTAGAAGACAGCACTGCACACGTATGTCTTCCCTTCTTCGGTTGTACTTGTGTTAGCGCAGATAAACAACTCTTCAGGAATTAAGACATACAAAAACTACTCGTTTTTGACACGACAATTAAGGCGAACGCAACAGATGCCTCATGAGAAGGAACCTTGTTCTCCAATATGTTGAAATTATTTGACTCGCGTATCGCACGCGCCTCATACCCATGACAGAAGCATTACCGGCATTACCTGTTTTCACCGAACGTCGTAAAGCCTCCCTAAGCAACGAAACCCTACTCGTGATGAGCCTTTTTGTCTAAGAAGTAAAACTGATGGGTAGCTATTTCTCGTCCGCAATTTGATGACGCTGCCTGTGCCAGAAGTCTCAAACTCACTTCAGCCAGCGGGCCGCAGTCACACAGTTTTGTGCCGCACGGGCCGTTTAAGTGCAGAACGGAAAAGCGGGGGGGGGGGGGGGGGGGGTTGTATGCACACATTGATGGCAAACATTACCATTTGAAAGACAACCTTGCCATACGGACGATTTTTGAAGGATATTTGGAGCCGGGATTTCTGAGTAACACTTCGAGACGCGGGCCGCGTGTTTGATACCCCTGGCCTATATAGCATTGCAGAGCTTTTCTCTTGCAAAGCCCCGCAAAAATATGGCCCTGCGAGAGTGCGCGTGCTACCATGGAGGCAACTGGAAGAAACTTTCTTTCGTGCCAAACATTTTTAAGGAAAATAAAGTCACGTGAAGCGGCAAAAAACAAAAGAAAAACGCACGCCTTGTGAGCTTATCTATAAAAAATGTCAAGCAGATCTATTTGGTGGACTCACAGATAGACTACGGTGTCTGTAAAAGTGTAAAATAGACTCAAAATGCTGATGTCTCTTATCCATAGTCCCTGTGATGAGTGTGTGCGTGTTTAAAAGTGGGCGACGCAAATAACACCCAAGAACACGAACAAGATGGTGCGCGGCAAAGGCGCCTGTGAACGTGACCATTCTTATCCAATAAGCACCCTCCACGAGGATTTGGAAGAAATGCCGCGGGTGCAGAACGGCAGAGTGAGGAGTCATGCCTGAGTCGTGACCGAGTGAAGAAGGTGACCAGGGCGTGGGAGTGCGCCTGGCAAAGCTCCTCCATCAAGGCAGCTGCGGGTTCCCAACAGGACACAGACGGAACCTTCTCATCGTCTCGCATTGGCCAGGCTTGTTCCCATCATCTGGCCTTGGCCAGGCAAGCCCTAGGCCCAAGCTACGGCTGGCGAACGCCGAAAGGTCACTGACCTCGCTCATATATACCCCATAAAGTGTACAGGGGGATGGCCGTCGTAGTAGCTCAGTTGGTATAGCATCGGACGAGTTATTCGAAGTTGCAGGTTCGGTCCCGGCCAACGGCAAATTATTTTTTCGTTGTCATTAATTTCTTTACATTTACATCACATTTACTACTAATAACATCCCCTATACTTTCCTCTGCATTGTTGTCTATTAGGTCTCATTAATATTGTGTCTAATAAAGAAAAACGAGCCCTTAAAATTTTTCCTTCTTTCCTTTATTCATAGCGAGGGTCTCCTTCTGGCAGACTTGATGCTTTGAGGTAGTACGCGAGGGATTATTGGTCAGCTGCGAGCTCATAATAAGATCACGCGCTACGGGAAGCCAACAGCGAGATAAAAAAGGGTTCCACACTCGTCGTCATGGCTACTGGCGGCGCTCACTGACGCTCCCGCATTTAAATGCACATATATACCCTATAAAGTGGACGGGGGGGATGGCCGCACTGGTAGCTCAGTTGGTAGAGCATCGAACGCGTTATTCGAAGGTCGCAGGTTTGGTCTCGGCATGGCAAGTTATCTGTTCTTCCTCTTTTCTTTCTTCACATGCACAATACATTTACTACTAATAACATGTCCAATACTTTCCTTTGTATTATTGTCTGTTAGTTCTCATTTATATTGTGTCTAACAAAGAAAAACGAGCCCTTAAAATTTCCACTTCTTTCTTCATTATATTATGCTTGCATTTTATCTACCTTTCTCTCTCGCGCACTATCTTTATTTATGCTTTGTAAATATATTGAGTGTTCGTTCGTTTGTGTGCAAAAACGGTCTCATCATGTCGTTGCTTGACGACGGTTATGTCATCGCCTAATACATGAACCTACACGAGAGCGCATTGTCTGTGTAGCAAGGAAAGTCGAGCTAGTTGGTATGAATGCATATTTGAATAGCGCAAATAAGACACAAGCGACCCAGGCGAGTAAGACGATACAGGCGCTAACTTTGAACTGACGTTTATTTTTTCGGAAAGACAGCATATATACATACGTGGCCGTGTGGTGTGCCCGTCTGGAAGACGCGCTAATGCTTGCCCATACTTGGACAACTCTTAGAAAGGCTCTATATAACATTGTATTGTAACTATTTTTGCTGTTGCTTTCGCATGACAGCACATAGTTTCTACATGTCTTACGTGGGTATGCCCATCATTTGCTCTATATTTCGTGCATATTTACTTCATGACAGCTCTCTTACCAAGCTAATGGTACGCTCCTGCGAACTAGGAGCCTTTTACCGTGGGCGATGATGGCTTAACACATTTAATTTCAGAAGCTGTAAAAAAGGTGCGCGCGTGAGACTTATCTAGGCTGTTCACTGCTGTGTTTGAAATGATTCTTTTAGCAAACGAAATGGTCCTTACAGAAAAATTGCAGCGCTACAGGCAGAGTAGAGATGGCGCATAGGTCTCACAACCGAGCATTGTACGAGTTCTTGTTTGTGTTTTAAACCTGAATAAAGTAAGTTAGCACGGTGTCTCAATTTATCGCAATGTGTACTACAGGATCCTGTGTACGCCATGCAATTTTTCGCAATTTTCTTAGCGTGAACTTCAGTGAGCTCAGTTCACGTGCGTATCTGCGACATCAAGGCTGTTCTAGCAGCGATTCAAGAATTCGTGATGAAACATTCCTTCATTTTCTCTCTTCTAAATAGTCTTGGGTAAAATGAGTACACAAGTAGACTAAACAGCTCTAGAACTTTGATACATCGGAGTATTCTGGTATGGAGGGGCTGACCAAGGTTATACATTTAGAAATGTTAACAGCGCAAAGAACGTTTAGGAAGGGACGAGACAACAGAGGCAGCGCTCTTTGCCTCTGTTGTCTCGTCCCTTCCTAAACGTTGTTTGCGCTGTTAACATTTCTAAATGAATCCGCACGAACTTGCCCAAGCGTCAACCCTTTCAAGGTTATGCCCTCGGTGGCGCGCCTGCAATTTATTGGTGTTTAGGCATACTGCTTGCCGTGAGCTCAGTCGCCCTCTTTGTTTTTTGTTTACTTCACAGAAGATAGAGAGAGAATGCAGATGAGTTCTTATTTCAGTTTCTCCAGAGGTTTCAGGACATCTACATGCCACCAAAGAAACTTCAGAGGCAGTATTGACGGCGCAGAGCTTGGCATATTACCGAAGTCTGAGTGAACCAGGCACAGGCTGCGGCGTTACCCAATGGCTTTCTGGACTGAGTAACAACAAAGCAACAACACAAAACATGCAAAGGATAGGGTAACAGCACAAGGAAACATCTCGTGCACTTCAGTTCTTTGTCGTGTTTAAAACAGTTTTGTAACCCCTATGATGGTGTTAAAGGGTGTGCATCAATATTAGTATAACAAATGGTGACACTAAGTCGATATTGCTGCTTTTTCAAGGAGCATTTATTTTTGCTTGGTCATTCAAGGCAGGCATAGACATAAAATTACAACGCTGACGTGTAATTTAATGCACTGTACGGCGCGCAGCTCCCTAAGTGCTGTGGGCTGTTTATGGTTGGGCACTGTCGCACGACACAGCTTCTTGTTAGCTTCAAGTCCGAACCTTGAGGGCAACGTAAAAAAAGGATATTTAGTTTTTCTTTTTCCTACTAACTTTTGGCAGGGGTATAGAAACACCGAGGCCATCTCTACTCCTATTAATTAGCTTCGAGGCCATTAACTCCTCGCTAGCTGGTCGTATTTCTCAGGTGCCGCTGTTCCCTTCATTGCCAGCAAAAGCAGGCTAACCCCGTGCACTGCTTTATGTCAGCCGGGTGAGTGGCTTGCGCGTTCCCTTCACCGGCGCTAACGCTTGTTCAGCCGTTTCTCCTTTCTTTCGGACGGAGGGGTGCATACGCGATCAGCTTGATGCAGCCCACTCCCATTTTTTGTCAATACTTTTGTTTAGAAGTGTATATAAGGGAGCGCTATGGTTCCACCGGCGCTTTCATTTCACTGCGACAGCTGTTCATAACACTTGTCCCACCATTCTTCGCGCCTATCGCTGACATCATCATCATTGCGCTTTCTGTTCCTGACGCGTCAACATTGCGGCCATTATCAAGCAGTCGTGGGTGTTGCCGTCGTTGGAATAGTTGCCGTCACCACGCCATCATCGCCCTGCTCGGGTCTCCAGTGTTGCCATCACTACCATCGTTAAGATCCTGGTGTTAGTATCAGGCAGCATTAGCTCTTTGAATCAGGCAGCCTCTTTGGTGCTCGAATGGACGCCACATCAGTGATGTCCCAGAGCACCATCTAAATAATGGAAAAGAAGAGACAACCACCAAGAAATAGCAGAAGAACACAGACTTCAACATCTTTCGATTTGCCAAATTATACAAGGCTCTTAAAATTTGTGCGCTAATTAATTGCGTTGGCACTCCTATAATTAGTAAGTGTAATCAATTACATGTAGAAACAAGCTATTGTAATTTTCTTCGCTCACTTTTTTTTTATGTGCAATGCGCACAAGTTTCGACGAAATGGATAGGCGTTCTAGTTACTTTCGAACTTGCGGGCAATAAAGTGCAAGTTATTATTTTCAATAAATAGGGCGTCCAATACTGAGTTTTCGTGCTAAGCTTGACGGCACATAATTTGAATGCGGAATGTTTTCATGTACTATAACTTGGAAATTCGTCACAATACGAGTATTCCAACAATAAACTTCGGTGTGGAGGTAAAATAATTTATGTGAGCTATAACTATTATTTACGGCAGCTATTCAAGTTTTCTAGTCTAGCCGCTGGTTTCGCAAAGAATATCCATATGGAAGGAATTATCAGCAGTGTACTAGTGTAAAGGCATAGGCGGAGAGTTTTCATTTTGCCGGAGGGGGCGGGGCCCGGCTTGCTCTTCTATATTGTTCTCCTTGTCGCTTCATGTATATATATATATATATATATATATATATATATATATATATATATATATATATATATATATGAGAACTAACAGACAAAGATGCCAAGGAAAGTATAGGGGAAGCTATTAGAAGTAATTGTAATGTGAATGTGAAGAAATGAAAGTGGACGAAAAGATAACTTGCCACCGGCAGGAATCCGAACCTGCGACCTTCGAATAACGCGTCCGATGCTCTACCACTGAGCTACGGTGGCGGTCATCTCCCCGTCCACTTTATGGGGTATATAATAACGCGTCCGATGCTCTACCACTGAGCTACGGTGGCGGTCATCTCCCCGTCCACTTTATGGGGTGATGACGGGGAGATGACCGCCACCGTAGCTCAGTGGTAGAGCATCGGACGCGTTATTCGAAGGTCGCAGGTTCGGATCCTGCCGGTGGCAAGTTATCTTTTCGTCCACTTTCATTTCTTCACATTCACATTACAATTACTTCTAATAGCTTCCCCTATACTTTCCTTGGCATCTTTGTCTGTTAGTTCTCATTAATACTATGTTTACAAAGCAAACGAGCCCTTAAGTTTACAATTCCTTCCTTCATTCATAACGAGGGTCTCGTTCTGGCAGACTTGATGACTTCAGGTGGTATGCGAGGGATTACTAGTCAGCTGCCCCCTCGTAATAAGATCACGTACTACGTGACGCCTACAGGCAAAAGAGTGTTCCACACTCGCCGTAATGGCAACAGGCAGCGCTGACTGACGCTCCCACGTTTAAGTACACATATATACCCCATAAAGTGGACGGGGAGATGACCGCCACCGTAGCTCAGTGGTAGAGCATCGGACGCGTTATTCGAAGGTCGCAGGTTCGGATCCTGCCGGTGGCAAGTTATCTTTTCGTCCACTTTCATTTCTTCACATTCACATTACAATTACTTCTAATAGCTTCCCCTATACTTTCCTTGGCATCTTTGTCTGTTAGTTCTCATTAATACTATGTTTACAAAGCAAACGAGCCCTTAAGTTTACAATTCCTTCCTTCATTCATAACGAGGGTCTCGTTCTGGCAGACTTGATGCCTTCAGGTGGTATGCGAGGGATTACTAGTCAGCTGCCCCCTCGTAATAAGATCACGTACTACGTGACGCCTACAGGCAAAAGATTGTTCCACACTCGCCGTAATGGCAACAGGCGGCGCTGACTGACGCTCCCACGTTTAAGTACACATATCTACCCCATAAAGTGGACGGGGAGATGACCGCCACCGTAGATCAGTGGTAGAGCATCGGACGCGTTATTCGAAGGTCGCAGGTTCGGATCCTGCCGGTGGCAAGTTATCTTTTCGTCCACTTTCATTTCTTCACATTCACATTACAATTACTTCTAATAGCTTCCCCTATACTTTCCTTGGCATCTTTGTCTGTTAGTTCTCATTAATACTATGTTTACAAAGCAAACGAGCCCTTAAGTTTACAATTCCTTCCTTCATTCATAACGAGGGTCTCGTTCTGGCAGACTTGATGACTTCAGGTGGTATGCGAGGGATTACTAGTCAGCTGCCCCCTCGTAATAAGATCACGTACTACGTGACGCCTACAGGCAAAAGAGTGTTCCACACTCGCCGTAATGGCAACAGGCAGCGCTGACTGACGCTCCCACGTTTAAGTACACATATATACCCCATAAAGTGGACGGGGAGATGACCGCCACCGTAGCTCAGTGGTAGAGCATCGGACGCGTTATTCGAAGGTCGCAGGTTCGGATCCTGCCGGTGGCAAGTTATCTTTTCGTCCACTTTCATTTCTTCACATTCACATTACAATTACTTCTAATAGCTTCCCCTATACTTTCCTTGGCATCTTTGTCTGTTAGTTCTCATTAATACTATGTTTACAAAGCAAACGAGCCCTTAAGTTTACAATTCCTTCCTTCATTCATAACGAGGGTCTCGTTCTGGCAGACTTGATGACTTCAGGTGGTATGCGAGGGATTACTAGTCAGCTGCCCCCTCGTAATAAGATCACGTACTACGTGACGCCTACAGGCAAAAGAGTGTTCCACACTCGCCGTAATGGCAACAGGCAGCGCTGACTGACGCTCCCACGTTTAAGTACACATATATACCCCATAAAGTGGACGGGGAGATGACCGCCACCGTAGCTCAGTGGTAGAGCATCGGACGCGTTATTCGAAGGTCGCAGGTTCGGATCCTGCCGGTGGCAAGTTATCTTTTCGTCCACTTTCATTTTTCACATTCACATTACAATTACTTCTAATAGCTTCCTCTATACTTTCCTTGGCATCTTTGTCTGTTAGTTCTCATTAATACTATGTTTACAAAGCAAACGAGCCCTTAAGTTTACAATTCCTTCCTTCATTCATAACGAGGGTCTCGTTCTGGCAGACTTGATGCCTTCAGGTGGTATGCGAGGGATTACTAGTCAGCTGCCCCCTCGTAATAAGATCACGTACTACGTGACGCCTACAGGCAAAAGAGTGTTCCACACTCGCCGTAATGGCAACAGGCGGCGCTGACTGACGCTCCCACGTTTAAGTACACATATATACTCCATAAAGTGGACGGGGAGATGACCGCCACCGTAGCTCAGTGGTAGAGCATCGGACGCGTTATTCGAAGGTCGCAGGTTCGGATCCTGCTGGTGGCAAGTTATCTTTTCGTCCACTTTCATTTCTTCACATTCACATTACAATTACTTCTAATAGCTTCCCCTATACTTTCCTTGGCATCTTTGTCTGTTAGTTCTCATTAATACTATGTTTACAAAGCAAACGAGCCCTTAAGTTTACAATTCCTTCCTTCATATATATATATATATATATATATATATATATATATATATCGAGAGAGAGAGAGAGCATGTCCGCCTCCTAAATTAAAGAATATAATTAAAGACTTTAATACCACCTTATTCTCTTTGGCGCCGACACCGCGATATCAGTATGAATATCTCTTGTGATGACTCCCAATTTATTTTTCAACTTACACAAAGACATCGATCCTCCTCGCAACGCTTGGCTCAAAGCGAAAAATGCCGTATAGGCTGCTACTCGGTGACTGCATCACATAAAATCGATTCCCACAATGAGTGGGACCCGCCTATTTTCTTTATTGACATGCGTTACCATAGGCGTGCGCAGGGTTCCCCTTCAGGGGGGGGGGCGAAGGGGGCGAAGGCTCGTCGCAGCGCCCCCCCTTCCCTATTAAGTCAATGTATGGGGCAGACTTTGCGCCCCCCCTTCTTAGGTGACTAAGGGGGGGCGGCCGCCCCCTCTGCCCCCCCCTCGTGTGCACGCCTATGTGCATTACCTTGTTAAAACATGCACCACACGTAAGACAATGGCCTAATGCTGGTAGAGGAAGCTTTAATCTTCAATTTGTGATGGCCAAAAATAATTCTCAGGCAGACTACCACTATAGAACACTAAGAGGTCGCCTCAGTTGTTTGTTAACACAACATATTCTGCACATACAAATCTCTTTGCGGGGAATTATTAACTGAGTGTTTCACTTGTCACTGGTCAATGATCGGAATTTTAAAACCCTGAAATGAAAAAGCGGGTGTAAACAGCCCCCTGTGAAATAAATAGCTGCCAGACTGGAGGCCAAACGCTCGTTGTCAATGGACGGGGACCTAAGCCAAGCTCTTAAAAAATATCCCGGGCAGGCGCCGGGGGGAGGCTCTGCCCCCCCGTGAAGCCTGTCCGGGGGGGCCCGAGCGAGCCCCCGAGCCCCCCCCCGTACTCTCCGCCTATGTGTAAAGGCATTCGTTTGAAATAGCGCGATAGAGATCAGATGTTTACCTAAAAACATACGGGTCTTCCGCAGTCCGGGAAACCACAGGTGACCCCAGTCACTAAATGTCCACAAAGTGTTTGCCGACCAAATGAACCGGGGATGCTATGCAGTCGAAAGATATGACCATTTGCCCTAACCATTATCCACATAGCGGGCTTACCTCCTCGGAGAGCGTCAGAGTATTAGCATATGTTAAGCACTCCGCTTCACAAGGGGATAACACCCAAGCATCGTGAAAGGTAACTCAATGGTTATGCTCTAGGTGTTCGTATGCGTTACAGCACTTTCTTTTTTCTCAGGGCATAAATATAAGCAAGTATCCAATATCATTGCCGCAGTTACAAAAAATCAAGCGGATCCAAATGTCTGAAAATTTCAGACACACATTGAAAAGCACGAACTTTTTAGGCACAACCTCATTGGCTTCAGGAAAGCGCTCTCCACGCAAGACGCTATGCTACTCATCCAGAGGGCTATACTTGAGAACCCCTCTCGCGATGTTAAAGGAATACTTGCGCTCGACCTTGCCAAGGCATTCGATACGGTCTCGCATGAGCATATTCTGGGAGAGATCTCCTCCCTTAATCTAGGAGAAAAATTCCACAACTTCACCCTCGCTTTCCTCTCAAACAGAAAGGCAAACCTGCGACTGGGTACGATCTCGAGTGCGACCTATGAACTAGGCAATCGTGGCACTCCTCAGGGGTCGGTCTTATCTCCTCTTCTCTTCAATATAGCTATGCACGGTCTATCCAACAAACTTGCTGAGCTCCCAGGGATCGGACATACCATGTATGCAGATGACATTACAATCTGGTCCCCAGGAGGTTCGCTTGCGGACCTGGAACAGTACTTACAAGCGGCTCTAGACGTAACGGAAGAGTTCCTGGTTCCAACGGGACTCAAGTTATCGCCGGCAAAATCTGAACTTTTACTCTTCAGACAGGCTAGGCAAGGAGTCCGGAACCTTGAACCTCTGGAGACTCTACCAGTTCAACTTAAGACCACGCAAGGCCAACCCATTCCAAGGGTGGGTTCTGTCAAAATTTTGGGACTCCTAATCAATGCCAAAGGTTGTAACTCGGAAGCGATTAACAAGATCGGAGCGCAGGCAAACAACTTACTCAGACTCATTTCTCGGGTGACTAGCAAAAGAGGAGGACTCCAAGAAGATATTCTGCTTAGGGTGTTTGACGCCTTTTTCATCAGCCATGTTAATTACTCAGCCCCCCTACCTCAAGTTGAGTAAGGTGGAAAAAAATAAGCTGGATACACTTATTAGAACCGGTCTTAAGAGGCTGCTTGGCCTACCGCAATCCACCTGCACGGAGAGGCTTTTAGAGCTAGGACTACATAATACAGTTGAAGAACTAATTGAGGCTTACTTTGCTGCACAAGTCTGTAGATTATCGTCAACCAGGCCGGGAAATAAAATGCTTGACGAGGCAGGCATATCACCCTTAGTTTCGATGCAAAATGTGCACCCTCTTTCTAGAGAAGCAAAGGAAAGCATAATAGTGGAGCCGATTCCGAGACACATCCACCCTATCTATAACAAGGGTCGGAGAGTCGCTCGTGCAAAGGCTATTCTCAAGAGACTCGGCCCACACACGGCTGACGTTTTGTTTGTCGATGCAGCCCAATACGAGGGAAAAGAAAGATTCGCTATAACAGTTGTTGACGCGCGAGGAACACTAATCAATGCAGCATCAGTGCAAACAAAACGTGTACATGTGGCGGAAGAGACCGCCATAGCCCTGGCCCTTCATACGGCTAAACAACCCGTCACCGTCTACTCGGATTCGCGCACGGCGGTCAGAAACTACTCAAATGCTTTAATATCAGGCCAGGCCGCTAGCATCGTTCACAAATCTATGCAAGGAGGAACAAATGAAAAGCTCAGCGGTCACCACATCTCGTGGTTCCCTGCTCACGTAGAATATATATCAGGATGCAATCCCAACGAGCGGGCTCATTCTGTAGCGCGAGAGCTCACGTACCGCGCTGGGAATAACAGACCGGCTCAGTCACAGGACTGCCTCATTAAAGACCCTTTAACAACATTTAACGAAATTACGTCTCACTATAAGCTGGGTAGGCGAACATTCCCTCCACCGAACCCCCAAATTAAACAGAGCCCAATCAGTTACTCTCAGACTTTTGCAGACACGCACTTATCTTACTCCTAGAGCTTTCAGTTGGTCCAATCCCGATTTTCCACAGTCGTGCTCTAAATGTGGGCACGCTACCTGCTCCTTCGACCATATGCTCTGGCTGTGCCCATATAACGTGGGCTCCACTCTACATGATGCGGCCACCTGGGATGAGCGACTGCGCAGTCCGGATCTCACGCATCAACTCCAGGCCGTCCAGAGGGCTCGTGTCGTCGCCGAGAGTCATCATCTCCCGGTTCCGACATGGGTGGAGCCACCGACTTGATTGGGGAGGTCTCTTGGCCTCTTTTGTCTTGTCCCTCAGGACTCGAATAAAGTTCTTTGTATGTATGTACTTGTAAGTGAATATAAACGAGGTCTCAAGGGATGCAGGATATTCAAGGAAGCAGCCAGGTACGTTTTTTTCATTTTTCATATGTGTGCATTGTTAATATATGTTGGGTTAGTAAGGCCCAAGCTATCAACTCGTTTTCAGTAATTTATTAATTAGCTTCATATCGCAGTAATTGGTAAAATTATTCATTTTAGAAACAAGCAATTGTAATTGTAATATGTTACTTTTCCTATTGCAACGTGCACAAGATTTGACGAAATGCATCGGCATCAAACCGCAATAGATTTGTTAAAATAGGTAAACCGTTATCGCGTTCTTGTCCCAAGTTTTACGGCGCGTATCGAAAATGTGGCACATTTTAATATTTTAACGTGGCATAACTTGCACATTCCTTAGAATTCGAATATTCGTGTACTGGCCGACACCGCCCAGAATATGAAATAAGATGACTGCACTGATGGAAAGATTGTCCGTCGCATTGATTCAAACCAACTCTGTTTTTTTTTTCGCGAGATGTGGATATATATTTTTATTCCTACATTGAAAATTGCGAAAGGTGACGCTTGGCGCCCCAGGCGCCAAAAACATGAAGGGTCCGATGTACTCGGTCAGTGACTGTTGATTGCTGTACGCGGTCGACAATTTTTTTGTTAGTATTAAAATATCGTTCGTTTCTTTACATTAAAAGATATTACTCCATGAAAAGATACATATAAACCTGCGTCAGTAGTAGGCATTAAAGTGGCGCAGCCTTCGCGTGATGTAATGATCCCTTGCTTGTCAGCGCGTCTTGAGCAACTTTTCAGCGTGCTCATGCAACCATGCACGCGGTTTCCAGGTCGCTAAGGTTTTGGAGCGACATCACTTCGTCTCAGAAATGACGCGCGCTGCTACTCGGCGAGGCCGTGCATAAGCGTAGTGACGTTTTCGATGACTTGGCTTGGCTCGTGTATCGAGAAACGACGCCGCGACAAGCCACCCATGACACAGGCGCAGGCAACCTTGGGCGCAGGAGCACACAACGCGGTACAAATACAGGGAAGGTGTATAAAGCCACATTATATTATTGTAACAGCTTGTTATTTTCGATAATAGTTGAAAAGCTCAAAATAAAGATGTCTAAGCATAGTTACAGGAACTCCTTCGAAAGCAGAAAGACGACAGCTTTCACAAATCGCGAGAAGGGCTAGCGGCATCGCTATCAATTCTCAGCGTTGCAGGAAGAAAGGTGCGTACGTGTGAAGAGCCTTTCAGTTTCGAAAATACTGCTTGAAAAATAACTGCGTGCTTTTGGGATTAGCTGCAGCTACAAACACTACGAAGGGTGAGCTTTCTGTCGCGCCGTAAAAAACTGGATCGAGAAAAATTGGCTGTCGCTCCCGTTAAGCTAATTTTTAAAAAGCTGATTTTCTGAAATTTTGTCGTTAGCTGGTTACCTTTTTTTCTTGTTTTATTTATTTGTTTCCTATTTTCTTGTTTTATTTATTCCTATTTATTGTCTTAACTACGATTTATTCGAGCAATCTCGTTTAGGAAATTGACTCGCGCTCTCTGCGATAGGTGATCTAAATCTAAACAAATTGCGTAATATACCCTATCTGTATGTAAATTATATTCATTGGTGTCACTGCATACGGACCCGTACAATTTTCCTGTGACTGAAATAAGTTCGCATGAAGAAGAGAATCGACGTCTTCCAATGGTACTGCAAACTTCTACCTTCCTTTCACCTGGGCTTATGCATTCTATTTAAGAATGCAAAAGAAATTTAAGCTCGAAGCAACTGTTTTTGCTATGGACAATTATCAGGCCGGAAAATCACAGTTGTCAGTTTCGCGTAATTGATAGCGACGTTTGATTAATGCGTGTGAAAAAGTTGGCATTGACATAACGAAAACAGCACTGGAAGTCAACTGCACATAGCGCGCATAAGAACAACTCACGACCTTCAGCGGAAAAGGTTTCCCGACGGGAAATATAGTGCAAATCACATGGGCGTCAGCCCTCATTACGACCGACTCGCATGCCATACTCCGCCGCGCTCGTCAGTCTTCCTCCCGTTTATGCCCCAACATGGTGCTCTCCGCTCTATTAGCAAACCATCCTCCCTGCCCGACGGGTTCGAGTGAGCCGTATACAGGCCACTCGTTCACCGTCGAGCAAACGTCAATTTGCCCGCAATCAGGCGGCACTGGGCTCTGTCACCGACATTATATCCCCGACAGTACTGCGTACACGTCAACGGTCGCATTCGTCCTATCCAGCCCCCCGGCCATTCGCATCTGTGTTATGCTTCCCTACTACTGAACATGACAGAACGGGCAAATGCAGTCATTTTTCACGGTATTGCAGGAGCCAATAACTTGTGCGAATGTGCGGATTGTGTTCTGTTGCGCGCATACGTTAATAATGTCCCCGCCGCGACTGACTTTCAGAATGCTGCGTCCTTCGTCAAAACGGCTGCGTCTTACAGGAAAAATGCGGATCGTAGCTGACAGGGACCGTAAATAATTTTACTTCACATGGCTCTATGAGGCGTACAATCGTACTAATAGGCGACTTTCAATAATCTTCAGAGCACAACCGATGTGGCAGTGCAGTTTTTTCCTGAAACGCGAATGAGCAAATTTTAGAAATGTAGGGGGGTAATATATATTTTTTAAATCTTGATCATGTTCAGGGTTGAAGACGGGAACGGAAAATAGAAAAGGATTAATGCATGGCAACAGAAAGTTTGCAGAATTCTTTCCTTCAAAAAATATCCTCCAACCTCCGGGATATCCTATTACACAAGGGGAGTAGTAAATATATAAACGCTGTCATAATCCATATAATAAATTATAAGAGCAGAAATGGTAGAGAAGGAAAGGCAGGGAGGTTAAACAGTCCAGGTTAACCGGTTCGCTACCCTACAAGTGGAAACGGGATGGGGGGAGATTGAAAGAGGGAGAGGAAAGAGAGAAAGATAGCACATAACACAGCACACACACAAACATGCAGTCACTCACAGTCCATCACGCTGGTGTGGTACGCGACATCGCGTCACAGTCGCTTGTCCAAGTTCGTTTTTCTACTCATGACGGCAAGATTACGGAAGTTGTGTTCCCCGAACAACACAATGAAACTTCATCTATGATTTTATGATGGAATCGTCTTGCTTAGGCCTCCACCACTTAACACAGTTAAAGACTTGAGCCCATATTGCAATCTCAAAGCGGCTATCCAACAACATTGCATTATATACTGCGTGGCTCATATGCTATTGAAATCTCCCAAGCGGCAGCTCGTAGAAGGCCACTGCTGAACTAAACTAGAGGTGTCTCTTCAATATTGTGCAGCGATGCTGCTAGAGGGGGGGTCTATACATAAGCCAACCCGTTTATAAGCAGAGCCTCTCCAGAAGTTCTATAGTGCAGTGTACGAGCACATTGAATACTGACCACTCACCTTTACACCTTATATGTAATCAAAGATCGTCGGGGTGCACTCTAGGGCGATCGTGTCCACGCGTTTCAGTGACCAGACAAAAATGGGTGCTTTGTAGTTGAATGCAGCCGGAGGCCCCTCCTCTTTTCGCTACTTCAAAAAACTGAACGTATTTCCACGTAATAATTATGAGCTTCAATGTAGAGGAAATGTATATGAAGTATATGAAAGTGTGCGGTCCGTCAAGTGAGGCGGCCTTCAGAATTATTTCACCAGCCTCTCGTCTTCCAACGCAGAGCTAAACCAATGAAATGAAAGTGAAATTTCTTTTCCGGGTACTACCTATTGTATGACTAAATCTTCGTGTCTCGCACTGCCTCTTTGTCGTTTCGGGTTAGTACTTATAACACCTGATAACCTTTGCTTATTTTTGTGTTGTGCGCTCATCCTCTCCAGCCACATATGTAATGCCCCGAAATGAGTTATGTAAGGGGTATACTAAATGAGTTTTTAATAAAAACAATTCAGAAATTTAACTCAACCGTTTCTTCGTCTAGTTGACATTTGCTCAAGTAGATATTTTGCGGCGAATAGACAAACAAAAGTGGCGCATTAACGCCGCTCACCCTCGTCTGTGTGTTCTCTTTATGTGTGTTTTTATATGCGGCATAATATATTTCTGTATAGCGCAGATTAAACACACTATGCATGACCAAAAATGTAATTTAACTTATATTTATTTACTGCTCGACTTGAAGGGTACCCAAGGTTTACATGATGACTTGCACAGTAGTCAAGTGCAAGGCCGAGACTTATTCAGCTTTTGTATGCTTTTCATTGGCTGTTATAAGCGTGTTCAAGAACAACAGAAATTCTCCAAATACTTGCATATGCTAAACCTGAAAAGAAACTGACATGCTTCTTTACGCTAGAAAAATTGCGTAACTTGGGGACGCCTGCGTCTAATAATGTCCTAGTATTACCTCAGTGTTAAACTCTGCCCTTAAAAGGCGCTTTACAGTTTCTTCCCAATCCTATCATAATCAGAATACTTTTCCAGTTCACCGGCAGAAGCTTTCCATCTTCGCCCTTAGCTCATTTGTCTTCAACGATGGTCATTTTCAATGAAGAGCTGGCCCATTTACCACAGGCAGTGTTGGCCACAGAGAGAACTCAGCACAAGTTACGTGAAGGGTGCTCGGTACGCTCTTCGTACTGTAAGCATTTATTCAATTCGACGCAAAGTCTAATCAAAATAGTGATCATATTGAACCTCAAGCCTCCTAAACTCTACAAGCCCACGGCGTAGATCATTCCTACTTGGTAGCGAACAGACAAGAATAAAAAAAACACGGCACGGATAAGATTTATATATTCAGGAACTCGCTATTCACACAAAATGAATAACTGCGCTACCTGACACACACGTAAAACCAGACACACGCACAGGGGCTCACTCATGTAAAAATATTGAGCCGATGCCGTGATAATAGACCAAGGGAAATTTGCCTAAGTATGCCACATAAGGAAGAATGGAAATGGCTGCGTCAGCGTTGTTAAGATGATGTGTTATATATTTTTTAAATTTTGTTATGGTGTGGCCTTTACTGAAACGCGCATGCTTGGTGATGGTTTCTGCGGGGTGTGCTGATAGGTGGACTGTGTGAAATAAAAGTTAGTTGCAAGCCTGCGCATGTGTGTGTGTCTGGTGTTACGTGTGTGTCAGGTAGCGCAGTTATTCCTTTTGTGTGAAGATGCACCAACTCACCCAGCAACAAGTTCTTCTAAACTCGCTATTCCTTTGCACAATGTCATACGAGGCATGTGTGGGGACAGTTCTGGCGAAGGGACCGAACTGTTTCTTTTCGGCTGATTGCGTATAACACTAAATGCTCTCCAGTATATTGTCAGTGCTTATTTCTTTCATTTCGGTTCCTCTTTTGATGCAGTCCCCAACCGTGACCATTCATGGAGGAGAAGCAGCCGCAGCTGCGTTCTATCACTCCGTTCCGCGTGGCGCACGGCATCATTCTGCCATGACTACGACATTCTGCTGTTTTAGCTTATTTGCTTTAGTACTCAAGCAGGAGGAGTACGATGGCGAGCGTAGTAGGTAAGCCTCTTTAATGAGAGAAACAGAAATTGGTGCTCGGTAGAGGTAATAAATACATAAATGGAAAGGAGAAAAAAAAGAAAATATCATCATTTCTAGGAAAGTGAATTCCCGGCCGGAGCGCGGGATCATTTATGATTCAGCTACTGGGGCGTTTCCCGAAACCGTGAAAAAAAGCAAGAAAAGACAAAAACAAATCATGGAAAGTTGAGGAAGGGTTATGGACTGAAAATTTATTCCAGCTAGCTGTCTGCATGGCTTGTGTAATGTGCTCTATCGGGGTCGTGTTCCCGCAGCCGTAATTTACGTTTCACTGCAGCACAACGAAAACTCATTTGAACGGATGAATTCAAAAGCTGAGCTTCAGGAAGCCATGGGGTCAATCTTATCTTTGCCCTCCTTTGGGTTAAGCAGTCTATCTAGATTTCTTTCGTGCTAATTCACATCGCGGGAACTCTTATTCAATGCAATGTGCATATATCGTTTCAAACTGAAAGGGATTCATAAAAAAAAGAGCCTCTTCTTTCTCGTTCATACTTATTAGACGTGAACAATTGTACGTTCTTTGCCGTGGTCTTGGAAGCGCCACCGTCTGTTGAAGGAGCGCGTGCGTTAGTAAAATTTTTAGGGCAGGTAATGGGCATGTAACGCTGGCTTAAGAGAACACAGCCGCTCCAGGACACTCTTCACACCACATTCTCTTCGCGTTGAGAGCGCAGCACGTAGAAGGGTATACCGGCCACCCGCTGTCGGCTGCAGAGATAGGAAGATAACGCGCGTGCCAGCGACGACCACGCTCGTAAAATCTAAGGTCGCTCGAGGGAACCCCCCCTCGCGTCTTTTCACGCTCGCGAACGATGGGCGGGGCCGGTCAGTCGAACAGTTGGGGGATCTTATCGCATGCGCCTCGGAGCGACGGAGATGGGCCGGCTCGTTGGATCTCCGCTCGCGTGCTATTACCCGCTGGTAGCACGTATGATGCACAGGGGGCTCTTATCAATTTTGACTTCATACGCGACATGACGGCGACGGCAACGGCGACGGCAAAAACCCGTCGAGACTGTCCATACAATTGCTATCGCAATAAAAGATAGCACGGCATAGCAAGAGAGAGTGGCTATGGGCAATAGGAGACAGAATGAATAATCTGAAGCAAGGTGTAACCGGCACGCATCGCAGACACTCATCATTCTTTGTTGGAAGAGCTGATCGCGTCCAAAGAGCGTGAGTCGATGGGAAAGATTGGGAATTTGGTGACTACGAGTGGAAGAGAGCCGATGATTTATTTTTAGTCCGCAGACGTGTTGGACGGCGTATATTGGACATCTTGTGGGTCTCTCTCTCGCTGTTCTAACACGTTTATGTTATCACGATTAATATTTTACAAAGTGCTCCCGCAGTGTATTTTATGTGACCGCATCCCCTAGCTACTGCGAAGCCTATTCCATTTGAAGATATGATGGGGATGTCGATGTCTTAGGTTTTGAGCAGGATTTGAGTAAGTTATTACAATTAATAATGACAAATAAGATTCCTCATAAAATATAAAAGGTCACGCTGCACCATACCGAGCACTTCAATGTTAAATTCTCATGCATGCTACCTAGATACAGCATATGAACATGGCGTGCTATACAGATGCGGCCGGATTTGCATGGCCTCCTGAGAAATATCCGAACAAGTCTGATTTATTTTCGCTTTCTTCTTTGGTGAGAGAAGTATTTCAAAAGATCAAAAGAAACAAATCCAGGCTTTCCGCCTTCTGATAGCAGAGAAAGTTACCTGGATTAAAAGGAAGCAGCGAATAATGTTCAAGAACAGCCCTGTGTCCTGTATTTTTTCTTTACTCTGTCTCCGTCTATCTGCACTGCAGGCTCTTTAAGATGCTGAGCCAACTATCACACAAAGCCATCCTAGTGAATTTCAACAACAATTATGACTTAATAATGAAAACTTGCAGAAAGAGGGATGCAGAATGAACAAGCCCACTAGACATGAGATAATTCTTTAATAGTCGTTATATTTTTTTTGCAGGATTAGCGTAACCGGTTCTAATTTCAAATGCGGATAAAGCTCACTCTGCCACTGCACCTTTCATCATCTGTGGGCGAAAGCCAACGCAGTCGTGCGCAAGAAGGATCGTGGGCATACATGGTGGAAGCCCGTAATGTGGCAAAAAAAGAACAAGAACAATGTACGAGAGGGATTGCGCGGCATGCTGAGCTCTAATCTCATTATCAGTCGTATGCCTGACGCTGTATTGCAGCGTCCCGGCAGAGACTCCTGTGTCTACCACGTTAATCATGAGCGCGGACCATGTTGCTCACGTGAGGCGCAGTTTGTCACTGAGCCGTTTACAACTGACGATGCTGATATACTGTTACACAGAGTTACGCATGGAATGAGTGTTCGCTTTCTGAACGAAACGGACTCATGGTGCGTCACTGAGAACATTACCTCAATAAATTCTGCGAAATACTTTCTCGAAACATGAACTGTTCGTTATCATTCCTTCATTTTCGTGTACATTTCATGATGCCTCGGAGATGTTGCGTTTGGAACGGGGTTAGTGAATGCATGAAAAGATATATTATTCTTTCAATTGGCAGGGCTTGCTTTTCTCAAACCGATCACTATTTTGTTTGATCTCGGCTTTTCACAAGGTGTGTATCACAATGTATGAGGGCATTTAACGATTGCGCTTTGTATGAAAAAAAAAAAAAAAAACGAGTGTAGTACTGTAGCTGATCAGCGGGCATGATGAGAAACTTCCCGAACTAAAACCATCTCTTTTGCTTATATGCACTGTGGCACTTTCATTTTTTCTGTGAGGGATCGTAAGGCCAATTTGTTTGAGTAAAAAAGAACTGGCTTCACCATTCAGTGCACGAAGAAACACTGCACGGTGACATTTCTCGTAGTAGTTTGAGCTGGAAAATGGATGGATGGATGGATGAACAACTTTATTTTTGTCCGGCAAGACGCACGTTAGCGCGCAGCGGGCGACTCCCACGTCGGGACCGCCAGGCCAAGCCTGTCGGCCGCTCCGCGGGCCTGCTGGACGGCCCAGAGTTGTTCGGGAGAAAATGCAAGTCGGGAGGGTTATGACCCATATGCTTTCAGTATGTGGTACAAACTTCTTATAACGGTATTTTAGTAACCTCTAAAAACACACCTCGAAGCCTAGCTGATTAAGAGTAAGCCAGAAAGCCGTCACGTTCAATCTATTCACGTCTCGACAGCTTAAATTATCAGTAAATGTAGATGATTCTGTTTGCTGTAATGATCATCTCCTGAAATAGCGACCTGTGCGGACGACGCAAGCTGAGGGCAAGCTGTATTATTTTTTAACAAGGTAAAGGCGAATATTTTAAATTGTGCTGTGTGATGCAGCCATGGCACGTCGCACCTGGTGACAAAAGAACATCTTACGCGGTGAGGTGTCTATGTAATAAGTTCGGCCTCAATTTTGGAGTACGTCTGCAGTGATAGCGAAGCGAGTGTCGAAATATGAATCGTATTTTTGTGTGCTTGTACAACCTGGTAATAGTTATCTCACAATTCCTCACTTCGAGCAGGCTAGGCATACATTCTTGGAATCCAAGCAGTCGGCCGTTCAATATTTTCACCCATCAGAATATAGCTATGATTTGCAAGAACACCATCAGCTAAACAGCGTAGTGTCGCACTCATACACTCTCAGTCAAATCCCGGCTAGAATACACGCCTACAGGCAGGAAATCCGGTCAAATTATGGCCGCATCTAGTCAGTTCGTTACGCGGCTCCGTAGCCGTGTCCCAGAAGAAGCGGCCCTATTCTAAGTGGCCTTCAGAATAGCCGTGGCGACGCTTAGACGGGATTTTAAGTCAAATTTTTCCTGGCTAGGTACGGCCTGTGGTTACGCGTGACGGCCCTGTACGCGGCCTGTCTGTAGACGGCCCTGATGCGGTTGCGAGAAAAAAAAGTTATTTTTTGACGCTGTCAACCGTTTTCTCGCCAGTTTGACGGTTGTAATTATCACTACGGGTAATTAGAAGATGAACAGTAGCACAATCATTAACATCTGCGACAACAACATGCAAATTATGCACAGCACTGGAATCGAACTCGGGGCCGCGTGCACTGAAAGCAGATAACTTACCCATTGCACCACAGCGCCACCGCAGGAATGCGCGTTTTTTTGCGGGGGTATATATCTACCATGCCGTTTGCAAACAGTCGGCGCGACGTTGAACTTCTGTTTTTGTGCCATGTGTATGTGTTTGAGGGTGCATTAGGTCAGCAAATAGTTTGCGGGGCTTCATGAACTCCAGACAAACGCGGTAAGCACCTTCGGCTCCGACTTCGGTTCGTAATTCGCCGTGCCGCAAGAACGATTAACGTGTTGCCGTGTGTCGTTAAAGCTTCTCCGTGAACAGCGGTTGTTTCGCTCAACGAAAATTCGCGAATGTAAACCAGCGTGACGAGGATATCCTCAGATCTCGGAACCCACGTACATTTTTCCCATGTGCGTGTGCTGCGAGCAATTTCCGTTATTTATGCCGCGACGTACACGCGTGTCAGTGACAGCAGCCCGTTCTCAGCTGTTCGTGTAACGTTAACCTGCTTTGGCACGTTCATGCTTGAATGGGTATTTTAAAGTGCCTACACTAACATTTGCACTTAGTGCGCGTGAACCGTCGCTAGCCGCACGTTGGGTCACCAGCACCTTTTTAGCAGTTCGAAGATCATCTGTTTCAGCAATTACCACTTATGCGCGCTATTTCGCGCGACACAGTGGTTTTTACTCAGCATCACACCGCTGTTCAAGTGAATGTCGAAACGTGTGCCAAGATCAAGTATGACGTACACAAATTTGCCACGGACAAGTTTCCCTCCAAATAAATAGTCGATGCTTTTGCACGTCTCTTTCGCGAACGTCCGCGTGTAGTTGGGGTGCAGAACGAACTTGAAATATTGTTGCTGCATGCCTCAATAAAACAGCTGATTTTCAGAAAATGAGGATATATTATAACTGGTACATTGCCACAGCAGTACACAGGTTGGCTTGATCGTGGTTCAACGTTACAAATGCCATGCTAGAATACGAGAACTGTAGCAGATATTCAAAACTGAAAAAAAGTCGGTTGCATATGATCTCCTGCTGCCTGGTGCACCTGCACTCGATTTTCGAGTTCACCACGCAATTACAGAACCATTAATAAAAGTTCAACCCACCAATTTTCAATCAATGTGGATCACTCTCTGTCTCACTGCCTTCCGTTTATTCCTTTTGTGCATTGTTTTCCAAAAATCATCTGTTCAACTTGTTTTGTAGAACACGAGCATTGATATTGATAGGCCAGTGTTTCAGGAATCTGTTTTGCATGCACAAGTACTTTCTTTTTTAATGCGTGACAAATGTCATAACTCGATAACTGATAAAACAAATGTTGTTTGTCGTCTTTTATTGGAATCAAAACAGTAACACTGGGGCTTGCCCAAATGCAGGGAGATGTATGATATCCTAAATAAAGTGTGCCGTAAGCACTGGAAAGTGTTTCAATCGCTTCCTGCGGTTGACTGGGTGGCACATCGGGCGGCATGAAGAACACGTCCTGCGTAGATCTCGACCCTGAAAAACGTACGCGGTTCCAGATGTTGAAAAGTTACACAAGCTGGCATGCCACAATTAAGTCACGAAACAAATGCGAGCCATGAACTGAGTAAATTGAAAACAAATTTGTCACAACGTAATGTGTACACATGATAACATAAGAAGCATTGTATTCCGCGAAAAAGCGCATCTACAATGGGATGTAACGAAGATTACACACAAAGCATGTAAATTCGGGAGTAGTTACTGCTGCGCTTAATGTTCTCTCGCAAGTATAACACGATCAATGTATATATATAACGGGCGAAGTGTGCCCACCCTCCTCCTATTTTTTTTTTTTTCGGTCACTCAGCAAAATTGGATCCTGCACATGCATCAGCAGATATCACGACACCATCAAAGAAAACAAAAAGGCTACTTACCAATTCGAGCATGTTGTACTGGACTGTGCCCGCAGTACGCCCACCAACCAGCCTGGTATGGTGCGGCAGGCTCATTGTTCCCGGCGCGGCAAAATCCATAGCACTCACATTGCGGCGCGTTACATTGCCCTCGATACACACCTTTCATATGCATTGATGAAAACATATCACCCAGCGGCAGGCGCAAAGCGCGCAGCCGACGCAGTTTAGCGCTTTCCAAGTACGTTGACAAACAGGTGACGGTTACCGGCCTCAAAGCTCTGTCGCCTGCACGTCTCGTGATGGAGCGGCCGCGCGGCGAACACGAAAGTTCTCAGCTTCCGCGATGCTCGTCTGTCGTTTTTTTTTTTTTTTTTCTTTTTTTTTTCTTCACGCACGCGCCCCCGGGCGAGCGCGGAGCGCGCGTCTCAATTCTTCTTTCTTTTTTTTTTTTTTTCGTTCAAGCGCATGCGTGGTGCAGTTGTTTCCGACGCTTGTTCCCCGCCGCCTTGACGCTCAACGGCTCAACTCGCACGCGGATCGGCCTGCGGGGCCGTATGCGGACTTCGGCCGCTTACTGCGATAGTTTATAGGCGGCACTCCTCAAGTTCGAGGCCGCCTGAAGAGAGTAACGTATACTTCTCTTCGCTGGGCTGTCCATAGCCGTGATAATAAACAGTACGTCGAAGGATGCCGCCTATATCGAGGCTATTATCCAGGACCGTACTGAGAGTGTAGAGCAGTCCGCTGGTGCCCCGAATATGATGGCAACGATAACTAGAGTACTTTGGAACAGTAGGCCCATTAGTGTGACTAAATATGGACAGCGCTACAAAACCTAACATGAAAACAGTAACAATGCAATACGAGTGCTGGGCTGTGCTCTTATTTATTTATTTATTTATTTATTTATTTATTTATTTATTTATTTTTATCGCGGTGCCCTTTACTCAGGTTCTAAGGCTGATGTCTTGATGTTTTCCATAATCTGTCAACGGTTAGCACCCGCGGCAACTGATTCTTCAACGGTGTCCTTGTGATTCAACTTCCAGCTTCTCATTTTCTTGCTTTCCATGAAAACGACCACCAGCCAAATGAGCGCCAGTACAATGAGTGCCGTTGCCAGAAGCTTGTACAGGCTGTCGTAGGCGCCTATTTTGTCTCTAAAATAGCCTGAAATAAAGCGCAGTAGCACGGGTTGTATTAATGCTTTATAGTCATAACTTAGAGGCGCAAGCGCATCTGTTTCCTATAACGTTAACAACTTTTGCGATGTTTTTATGTAATGCTTGCAATTATGTGAGTGGTTAACTGATCGTTAGTTAGTAAATCACAATTCAAGCTTTGACGTTTACCGACGCCGATGTAAAAGAATCACTCAGCTTTGCGCAGCGATTGTAAATTTACATATTGTTGAGTGAATAAGTGTGTCCTGCACACCACAAGTGCCAGATCGGATGCTCATGGATCAACTGATGTTTCTCCAAACATTTTTGCATACACAGGAGTCTCGTTGACACAATTCTGCATATTACGGTTTCCGGCCTTAACGTTTTTCTGTGTGTTCTCACCTCGCGTCCGTTGGAAATAATGCATTGTCATGCGTTTAATACGATTCCACTTTTGCCCGAAATTGGATGTCACGACGAAGAAGTGGGCATGACCGTTATAAATCTTGCGCTGACGATCAGCGGCAGCGTAGCTTGGACCCTCGTGCTGGACGCGCACGAAGAAGAGAAAAAACGCGGTCAGAATAAGAACAGTCCATTTCTGACTGGTTAATTCATTTTCCTCAAACAAAATTTTAAATTATTCCCTCATTAACCGCCGGTTAATGGCCAATCCCCCCGTAGTGGGTACGAGCCAAATGAACAGGGACAAACAAACAAACAAACAAGCCCCCCCCAGCGTACGGGCGTTGTCTCTTGTTTTTCTGTTACTATATATATAATTTCAACGATTATTCTTCCGTGTATTAGCTAAAACTGCATTCCAACAAGCCACGTGACGGGCGCGACCATGCCCACTGGTGTTCAACGGCAATACACGCACTAAAACATTTGGACGCGCTTCGTAGCTTAGTCGCGAATACAGAGCTGAGTGAGCTAACTGCAGCTTCATTTCTTTTTTTTACTTTTCAGGAGGATTTACACGTAGACGTTGAAAAAAAGAGGGTGCGCGAACTGACAAGCTACTTCAATGCTGCTCAGTAAAAGTTAGCTGGGGAAGGGGTATGGATATTTTCCTAATTTTCTAAACCTATTTGGTTTCGATTTCTTGAAGAATACATTTTGTTCTCCGTGTCCCGTGAAAACACAATCAACTCTGTTCCGGTGTAATATGAAACGGACGTACTTTAACTGGTTAAGCGCTGTGTAAACAAAAATACATGGGTTAAATAAGCGCATGTTGATTACACTACTAATATTTTCATGGTTGAAATAGCGCCTACGTCCACCAACTAATTCGTGATAGCTAATTCAAACATGCATCGAAACGTCGGAAATTCACTGCGAACTTCAAGATGTAAGATCTGACGGAACTCGTTAGCAGACAGCTGCAATGAGAGCCTGTGATAACCGGCCCACAGCAATAACTCATAATTTTCTCATTTTCCTTCCTTTCAGTACGTCAACTTGCAACTACCAGCTGCACGTAACGTACGCCCACCCATCCGTGCACGCTGTTACCACGCGCTGAATATGCTAAAACTCGCGGTAGGAATTATTTCATGCGGAGGCGTACTGGAGTGCTGGGCAATGCTGCGCACCGGATGTTCCTGATTAATCACTCACATGTGCATCACCCCTCATAACTACCCAGAACATGCAATCGGATACGACTAGAATCCAGGTGAGTGAGCCTGGAGTCTCGTCGTGAACAGCACAGTAGAATTGCGACAGCTGACGAGGTCGTTCCTGCTTTATTTTTGCTATTTTCGTGTTCCTTTACTTGTCTTTCATTTTTTTCCCTCTTTTGCCGCGTGTCGTTTATTTCCTGCTTCTTTTGTTTCGTCTGTTCAGACTCTTCCATTACATGAATGTCATGGTACATCGGACAAAATTTACATGCAATACGTTGTTGGGAAGAATCATGCTTTAAGTGAAAAATTTATTTAAAAATGCCGCAGAAAGTCCCTAGGGTGCTCGTGGCACTATCTTTAAATAATAATTGGTGCTACGTTACGGAGGCGCTGTATTTTTGGTGCCGTGTAAATACCATAAACTACAGCACTTCGAATTAATGTATCGATTTGCATATTAATTTGGACATGGCGGTGCTCTCACGCAGTCTTTTAGTGAAGCAACTCTGCAAGTGAGTACGAGAGCTCAGTGGTCTCCTTTGCGGTATAAAAGCCATTCACTAATTTTACCATAAATGGCGGTCACCATTACCATTTCCCGAGAATGAGGCGTGCACTCGGAATATTCAATAGGGTACTGTGTACGTATCGAAGTTTTGGCGATATATTTAGCACAAGACTGCATCGAAACACGTCTTAAATTTGCGTTATAATCTCATAACTGGTTGTTCTTGTAGCACAGTATATTAGGGCACCTTGGCTGGTAAGCCACAGGTATCCCAACGAATTGCTATCAGTCTTGTAAACTTCTCGTTAATGCAGGTGAAGTTTTGACTGTTGTAAACTTCTGTAGCTTTGTGTTGCTATGCAGCCTCAGGTTTTAAAGACGAAACCATAATATCTACGTGTGCTCAATAAAATGCAACGCAAAAACTCCTTACCTATAACAAATGGTTTCAGCAGAAACAGAGGACCAGCCACTGCTCCCACAATTCCGTAGCTCATGGGCAGCCTTTCGATATCCACATACTCCGCCATTATCGCAGGATACATCGTCATTCCACAGCCGACAAAAGTTGCTTCGCACATACATATGGTTAGCATAGACAAATACGATGTGGACGACGGAAGTACCACAAAGAACATGCCCATGAAAAAATAGTTCATCATGACTAGCGTGCTGCGCCTTAGGTACCCGCGATCCGCCAGCACCGGAAGCCCCAGTCGACCAATGATGTCTGTGATTGAAAAAAGAGGCACCAAGCCAAATGCTGTCTCCTCAGATGAACCACGATCGACCGCAAAATCTGGCACTGTTGTGACAAAAATATCGAAAGCGTACTTGTAGATGATGTGGGTCACCATGATTACGTAGAAAATGCGATATTTTAGGACCGTCAGGCCGTAGCGGAGGCTTCTCGGGTTTGGAGCTGTCTTCAGGGTTGACGGCTTTTCACCGACATTCTTCATGGCTCCATCCTCGATGGTGAATATCGATTGCCTCACCTTCTTGGGGGCTATTTTCTCTTGGTGCTTCTTTCGGAGAATCCAGACGGGTTCTTTGAGGACGAGGTTTATGGGTGTTACATGCATCACGATCGCACCGAATATCATAACGCTGCTTCGGAAGTTGTAGGTCTCTTTGAGGAACAACAGCAGCTTGGGGAACACGAAAGCCGAGCTTGTAGAACCGGCGTACATGATGCCGAGAGCGAGGCCTTTGTACTTGTCAAAGTACTCGCTGATGAAAACGAACAGCATCATCAAAACGGTTCCTGAGCCAAATCCTGCGCACAGAATGAAATGGAAGCCTTTCAATAATGCTATGTCAGGCAGCCCGTCACAACCAGCTTCAAACACGCGAAGAGAAAATAGGTTGTTTGAACTTGCTTCTAACCGTTGCTTTATTCTGGGGCCGAAGGAAAGTTCATCGAGCGTACTTTTGCTTTTAGTTAAAAAAAATCCCGCCATATCCACGAAGTGAATGATGATGAGTGGGCGAAGCTCCGGAGGTAATCTGGAAAACCGTCAATCCTCCGTAAATTTTGCCCACTCGATCATCATACAAAGACCTGACACACAAACGCGGGGGTGTGGTGTGATTATACGTACAGTATATACACAATGTTTCATTATTTACATATTGATAAAGTATATACACAATGTTTTATTATTTACATAGGGAGTAGATGATGATTTTGTTCAAGAGCTCTACGGACCACAAGGAGGGGGTTCCCCTGATTTTATTTTCCTCATCAGCGTCATAGTCATCGTTATCACGTGTAGCGGGTACATTCCACTATACTGGAACGCGCTTATTCTTCATGGTCATCAGGCGTCATCGTCATCTTTATCACGTGGAGTGGGTACATTCCACTATACGTGGCTACCAACTACTACTACTACTACTACATACTGCAAAGGAGGGACAGACCCACACCCCAAAGAGCTTCGCCCCTAAAAATAATCATACCGAAATTTCTGCCCACCAACTAATAACGCCAGGCCTCATGAGGGTGTTATTTGTTGATGTGCCTTCCAAAGCCCCGAAGATCTTACTGTATACTCACCGAACAGGATGCCAAGAATTGCTGTCATCCACAATATGTTCGGGGAAAAGCTGCTCATTATTAAGCCTATCCACATCGTGACGCTTCCCACGTGCATCACCGGCACGGGTCCATACTTCTGACACAAAGGACCAGCAACAATTCCTGTGTAAACAAAAGGAACGTATCGGAGTAAATCCAGGTCTTTATAGCTCGTGCAAACTTTTTTATATCAGAAAAATATTTCTTTTGTGTTTCGGATTCTACTTCGATACTTCTCAACTTCATTTGCTTAAGTAAATTGGGCTTGTGTCTATTTGGATGATGCATTCATCCAGCACAGTTGTTCCTGCAAGATCATGAGGCCTACAACACAATCTGTTATGACTAGAATTACTAAATTCATCAATGTATTTCTACATTGATATTGATCTGTTTAAAGAGTAGAAATACATAGGATACCCTCTGCTGAATGGCATTCATTTAGCTATTTGTCCGTTTCATATTGTCCCATAAGCATTACATCTTCTTCTAAATTTCGGGAAGTACACTCACTCTAATTATAATAGGACGGATGGATTGGATGCATGCTATTAACGTCCGCTTTATAGCGGGCGGTGACATGTGTGCCACCATGCTCGACAAAAAAAAAACGCTTTTTTTTATTTTGGCCTAATGACTTGTAGAATTCGAATAAATCGATCTTCCTATAAAAAAAACACAAATACACTGCATAAGAATGGAAGCTTGAGCGAGTTTGTATGCGTTCATCAGAAAGTTTGCAGAAGGTTTGGAGGGAATGGTCAAACATGTTTTTCGCTATGTTGATGATTGTTTAGGGTAGGGGTGTGCGAATAGTGAAATTTCATCTCGAATCGAATTCGAATCGAATAGTGCCGAATAGTGGCCAGAAAAATGTCGAATATCGAATCGAATAACGAATATCAAAGATTTTGTTGAAAATTGAAAGAAAGGACAAAGACATTTAATCTGCTCATGTCCTCGAGCCCATAACGCGGTGAGTGACTTCCCTGAAAGACTGCAAGTTGTCATGAAGAAGCACAAGCTGTTCCACTTGGCCTTGCTTCAAACTTTCTCGCTGTTATGTAACAGTGTTTCCTGCAGTTGAAAGGATGCGCTCACTGGGCTCCTCAGTCACAGGGTTGGGAAGGCGTCGCAAAGCACTTATGGCGATACCTGGATAAAGTGCAGCTCTATGCGCTTTCCAGCATTTCAAAGGATCATCCTTTCTAGGGATCATGGGCTCACTGCAGTATTTTTGAACCTCTTCACTATAAGGTCTGAGCTCAATGCTGGTTATTTTTTTGATCTAGCAGTTCGATAGTCTCCCAGACTGTTATCTGGCCTTTTCTTCTGGAACCATGACGCGCGCAAATGACCTAATCTCCTTTAAAGTAAACATGCGTTCACTTTTGAAGCAGTATATCGGTGAAAGTTTTAACGGAAGACCTTCTCTAACGATGTTAGCGTTAGTTTTTTCCACCCCAGCCTAACCAAGTTGCCACATTGGCCTTTGTCGCGCTTTATATATTCGTCCAGTCGAAATTATTCGAAATTTCGATTACTAACTATTCGAAAGTCGAATCGAATTATTCGATTAAGCATTATTCGATTCGAATTCGAAACTCGAATATTCGCACACCCCTAGTTTAGGGCTTTTCGATGCCGGTGATTATTGTCGAGATTCCGTGAGTATCTTAAAAGTGTTCCGCGAGAACGGCAGTGACCTCATCTTCACGGTTGTGATGATGAAGGAAGGAGCTCTACCGTTCCTAGACCTGCAGCTAGAGTTTTACAGCGAAAGCTGTTATGAGATCACAACAAGGGTCGTTTCTGCGCCGTAGTTGTCCGCCGCCGCCGCCGCCGCCGGTGTCCGTAACCAATATCGCACGAAATAAGAAAAAAAACTAAATAAATAGAAAACACTTATCACCGAATGGGATTCGAACCCGGGTCTTCTGCGTGGCAGCCCAGCACTCTACCACTGAGCTACGCCGCTGCTTGAAACTGCGGTGCAAACTGACCCTAGGCAGGCTTCATGTCGGGTAACGGAATCGCGTTAACGTGTGTTGTTAAGCGTTTTAGAACAGTAAAAGTAAGAACCAGGCGTCACACAAATCGAATTGCGTAACTAGTATGTCGTTCAATGCTCCAACCCATTACAAAAGCCTGAGGCAAAATTCTTCATCGTCGACAGCCACAGCATCAACAATGTGCACATAATGCGTTACAAGAGTGTAGCGGGCACCGCGCTTTTCTGAAGACTGACGAAGAATGGCATAGTAGACGCTTCCCCACTACACAAAAATTATGGTGATTTATGGCGTAGTGGGTACCATGCAAGTGCGGTTGTTGTAGTTGTCCCAAGAATGTTTAAAAAAAGGCCCTAGAAAGGCCGCTCTCCCAGCTTTCGCTGTGGCTGTGCTGCGAGTTCCGCGCAGGCCTGGCGGTTTTTTTTACCTACTCATGTGTGTTGGCGCAACCCTCCTCGTTCACTAAAGCCATTACTAAACTTCACATCAAATCATTAAAAAATAATAAAGCAGGGAATAGCCTTTCTTGAGTTCGTTCTGCATTGCAGAATTGTTTTCAGGATAGGTTACAGATAAGCTTTAATGAACAAGGTGTTAGACTTAAGCAAGCGGGTTATCCGGAACGCGTCATTGCCCAATCGTGCGAGAAGATGGGCAGACGTCTGAAAACAAATAGAACACAACATAGGAATGATGACCGGACCGCCCAAGCAAAAAAGTACATGGTCATACCGTATACTCACCGAGTGGCACACAGTTTAAAAAAACGTGGCCAGACAATATGGCGTTGACGTAGTTTTTTCGTCTTATCATAAGCTTGTGTCCATTTGCACAAAAGTGAAAAAAAAGCATTGCTAAGCAGAGCAAAGGCAATGAAAGCGTTCTTGGTAACTATGGAATTAACCACACCTTCGTCTACACAAATTGCAAGGAGGCTATTGTGTATCAAATACCATTATCATGCGGAAAAACTTACATTGTCCAAAGCGGAAGATGCGTTAACGTTCGTCTTCGGGAACACGAACGCTCATTGTCAGAGACAAAGCCGTTCTCTCTCGCCGCTCATTGTCACGAAGGCTGCGCACCCTTTTTCAGCGACACAATTGATATTGTCGCATCATAAAGAGCAGGTAGCAAGCGGGAAGTGATTAAATGCTTCCGCATTAGAAGGAAAGGCGATAAGTGTGTCAGCATGCCTTCAATTTCGCTGAGTGACGCAGAGTTTTTGTTCCTATGCAGAAGATGATACCATTGTATATCTACATGTGTATTTCCTTACCTGAGGCCTGTTTGGATTTTTGCTTTCTGACGCTTCTTTGTCCTTTTGTTATGTTACACATCAGATATATATATATATATATATATGCTTGTTTTTTCGAATAGATTTTCGTTGCGAGTCAGCGCCTGTTCTGTGTTTCTTATTTTTCGTCATTCTCTTATGTGCGCTGTATCAAACAAGTTTAACAAATACACAGGTGACTTCTCTGCCCCTTCGGGCAGCTTGTCCTTATTTTTCCCACAATTTATTTTTGTCTTTTCTTTCTAGTTTTCTTTAGTGTCACTAATACTTCAACCATATCTTACATATTTCTATCGCGGACGTCTTCAGCTTACCATTGTTATCCCTCAACCCAAGGATTCATGTTGGCTCGTGCCCAAACATGTTCTCATTGAATGTGAATACACATACAATCTACATACAATCAGAACAAGTTTCGTCATGTCCTTATCTTCCACACAGCACGTGCATCGTCCTGCTCTGATGAATCGGTCTTTATAACTACGCGTTCCAAGGCAACCCTACCTCGCTGCAAACGGTAAAGCGCTAAATTATAAAAAAAAATGCCTCATTTATATATGATTTAGTTCTTGCCCTTTTGGTAGTCAGTCAGAGCCGGCCTTTTTGCCATGGCTGCCATCCATTAACTTATCTGCGCCTCTCTGACTTTATACACTGAACGCTCTTTTCTGCCATATCACTTACACAACCGTTAGTATATTTGCAATTGAGTCTCCTTGTTATTCTTCTGGTGTGTGTAACGACGCTCTTCCTGTACAAATACCGGAACACCTTTTCTGCTCAAGTACTCTCTTTCATATTCCAGAGCCTCTCAGCGAACCTCATTTGGTTTTGAGCTTTTGTCACCTCAAAACTGTCCCATCCCATATCGCCCTTTACAGCCTCATTTGTCATCTTCCCGTGGGCGCCCAGCGCGAGGCGTTCCACAGTCCCTCGATTCACATACATTCCTTATTGCGCCTCTGCCTGATGCTCAGCAATGAGTTCCCAAAAGTAACCCCCGGAACAAAATCACCTATTCACGCACCTTGAAGCACCTCGTGCCTATTGTTCAGCCATACCACTGTGCTTCATTAATTAGGCATTCCTGTTTCCATTTACTGCCGGAGTTTTTTTCCTGTGCCTCCAGGTATCTATCACACTTCTTTACCCATACTCCCAGGTACTTGTATCCTCTTACCCTCGGTATTTCTTTGCCCTTGACACCACCTGATCATTGGGATCATTGAATACCATCGATCCACTTTTGTTACACTAGAGAGAGAGAGAGAGAATAAAAAGAGAGAAAGGCAGGGAGGTTACCTAGAAGTGTAGAATCCGGTTTGCTACCCTGCACTAAGGGGAGGGGGAAAGGGAAAAGAAAGATGGAAAAGGAAAGTGAAGAGGAGAGTAGACGTGCGAATAGAAAAAGAAAAAAAAGAAAAAGAGGGCAGGGCGCTCTAGCCTATTCAATAGGCCACTGCCGTGCAAAAAGTTCAGTAAGGCCTTGACTGACTTTCTCTGTGAAGACAGTTCGCGTCGGCATTCGAGCACTGACTGTTCTGACAAGGGTCTATCGTCAAGGCGGGCCAACACAGCAGCTAGCGGCCGTCTATGCGCGCTGTAGCGAGGACAGTGACAAAGCACGTGGTCAATAGTTTCATCGCTGCCGCAATGGTCGCAAGCAGCACTGTCTTCCATGCCGATTCGGAAGGCAAAAGACTTGGTAAACGAGACACCAAGCCACAGTCGGCAAAGCACCGTTGTCTCGAGTCGAGAGAGTCCGGACGGAGGCCGAAGTCGACGAGACGGGTCCAGCCTATGCAGACGCGTGTGCCGTAAACTTGCTGCGTTCCACAGGGATTTAATATCTTCATTTGCAATCGCTCGTATTTTCATGGCAGCATCAGTCCTTGAGAAAGGGATGGCTTCTTGTATACCGTCTTCGTGCGCAGATCTAGCAGCTGCGTCGGCATGTTCGTTGCCCAATATGCCGCAGTGACTTGGAAGCCACTGAAACGTGATGTCATGTCCTTGGATGAAGAGGTGGTGGAGGAGCTCTCTGATTTCCAACACTAGTTGTTCATGAGGTCCCCGACGTAAGGCGAATATCAAACACTGTAATGCTGCCTTGGAATCCGTGAACACGCTCCATTTCTTGGCTTGTTGATGGTGAATTACTTTAAGTGCGCTTCGTAGAGCAGCAAGTTCCGCAGCTGTCGATGTCGTCAGGTGAGATAGCTTGATCTTCACGGTGGTTGCTGTTGCAGGAAAGATCACCGACCCTGCCGACCCATCCACAGTGGTTGAGGCGTCAGTATATAGATGATTATGCTCGCTGTACGTCTCATACAGCAACAGAAGAGAAAGCTGCTTGAGCGCTGGAGACGAGAGCCGGGCTTTTGACCGTATGCCTGGAACCGTGAGTCGAACCTGTGGATGAGTCATACACCATGGGGGGAGTTGGAACTCTGGCTGGAGCTGTATATCCTGTTGGTAGGCGTGCCCGGTAGGACAGGACTGTCTGAGAAAATTAGGCACCAGGTCGGTCTTCTGGCAGTGAAGCTAAATGATGGGCAGGGGCGCGAGCAAGATGCCTTACGTGTGCTCTGAGCGCTTCCATTACAATATGCGTCTTGGCCGGGTAGTCATTTGCAATCGCAATTGTCTCAGCTGTTGACGAACATCGCGGTAGCCCCAGAAAAACTCTGAGAGCCATAGCCTGAACGCTTTCGAGTGTACGAATGTTGGTCCTGCAGGTATTGGTCAGCACAGGCAAGCTGTATCGCAAATAGCCGAGAAAAAGCGCCTCGTATATTTGCATCATTGCATGTACTGAGGTCCCCCAGGTTTTCCCTCGAAAATACTTGAATAAGTTTGCAATGTCTGTCAGGCGCTTCTTCAGGTATGCCACGTGAGGACTCCAGCAGAGGTCCCTATCGATGATTACGCCAAGGAATCTGTGCGTCCTGACATAAGGTATGACTTGGCCGTCGATATATATAGGGTATAGTCTCATTGGCTTTCGGCTAAAAGCAATCAATGCGCATTTCGCTGGCGATATCTTCAGCCCTTGTTCACTGAGGTACACCGATACCAATGTCGCAGCTTTCTGAAGCCTTGCGCGTACCTGAGGCCGTGTCACGCCAGATGCCCAGACGCAGATGTCATCAGCATACATTGATAACTTGACCACACTCGGTAGTCGTTCCACCAGGCCAATGAGAACGAGGTTGAAGAGGGTTGGACTCAGGACGCCACCTTGCGGAACTCCACGGTGCGTGGGATGTTGGGAGGTTGGACCATCTTCAGTGTTCACAAATAGAGTCCGTCCTTGTAAATAACTGCGTGTCCAACAGTATAGTTGACATCCTAGACCCACTGACCCCATGGCCTCGAGGATGGCGTCATGAAGAACGTTATCGTACGCTCCTTTCACATCAAGGAACATGGCAACAGATAGTCGTTTACATGTCTTTTTGATGTTGGACATGCGTGACAAGATCGATAACGTTGTCGATGGAACATCGGTGACGTGGAAAACCAGCCATGGCGTTCGGGTATATCTTGTAGTATTCAAGGTACCATTCAAGCCTGGCCAGGATCATTCGCTCCATTACCTTTCCAACGCAACTTGAAAGCGCAATTGGTCGGTAAGAGGTAATTTCTAGGGGATACTTGCCAGGCTTAAGAAGCGGTACCAAGCGGCTTATCTTCCATTCTTGTGGAACCTTACCAGCTTGCCAGGACTCGTTGAAGATGTTAAGAAGCGCATCTCGTGCCCGTTCACCAAGGTGGCACAGTATCCGGTAGGATATGTCGTCCGGGCCAGGCGACGATGACCGATTACATAGGACGAGCGCCGCATCAAGTTCCTGTATAGTGAACGGTAGATCCATGCGCGTGTCCCGTGGGTATGGAACACGGTTAATTGTATGCATACTTGTGCACCTTGGTGGGCCCACAATCATAGCGCAGAAATCTTCCGCCACCTCAATTTCTTGTCGGCGCTGGAAGCGTGCGAGGGCCTTGAACGGAAAACGCTGTTCCGGAACAGAGCGTAGGCTTCGCACAGTTCTCCATATTTGAGCCAGCGGTTTACGAGGATCTAGTGACGCGCAAAATGTTTTCCATCTTTGGGCCTCTAATTTATCGATGCGGCGTTGCATCTTCTTCTGGAAGCTCCGGGCTGTTCGTAGATCATCTATGGACTTGGTGCGTCGGTATCTTCTTTCTGCGCGACGGCGGATCGCACGAAGTCTCTCTAGCTCCAGGTCGAATTCAGAGTATTTCGGAGAGCACATTAGTGTGCACATAGCCATCTGTGCAGTTTCCTTAATAGCTTGTTCAAGTCCACGGCAGAGGCCTTTCTCACAAGCGTCCTCAAGTTGAGTTTTGAACCTAGTCCAATCTATTCTTCGTACCGTGGTAGATGAATACGTGTTGGAAGTACCCTTGATCTTCAGATAAGTGGGGATGTGGTCGCTTCCATGTGTTTCAATGTCCAAGAACCACTTTACCCGTCTGGCGAAGTGGCGTGACACGAATGACAAATCTAGGCAGCTGCTATATGTTGTGCCTCGCAAAAACGTAGGACTTGCATCGTTCAGAAGGACGAGACCATGGCTTGAGACCACTGAAGCTAGACGTCGTCCCGTTGAATTGACCCTTGAGCTTCCCCAAATGGAATGATGTGCATTGAAGTCACCGGTAATAACCCACGGACCCGGATGTGTCTTTAAGATGTCGTCCAGTCGTTTAGAGTCGAATCGGCTTGATGGGGACAGGTACACACCCAGGAGCGCAAAAGTGACCTTTCCAGTTTTAACAGTTAAGCACACATAGTGATTGTCGTCATGAGGTTGCAATGGCTGAACGACGTAGGCAAGCTCCCGACGAATAAAAACAACAACCTTGCTACTCTCGATGTTACTTGATGAGAAAAATGACTCGTAGCCGGATAGTCTGATTGGGTGTGATAATTTTGGTTCACATATGACCATGATTGGAAATCGGTATTGACGAACAAACTGACGGAAATCAGAGATACGAGATCTAAGACCTCTCGCGTTCCACTGAATAATCGATGATTCTCTGACCTCTCTGATCCTAGTCAAGAGCCCCACCTTCCTTTACGCATATATTCGACAGTCGCTGTAGATCAGGTCAACTGTGCGCAAATAAGACAGTATTGTTGGCATAAAATAAACCTAGAAGCTTCTTTTCAATCATCACGCGGGCCTGTTTGTGTGACTGATTAAAACCAATGTTGCTACCTCTAGCGCTTTTTCCATCCTCACATGAACAGCAGCGTAGACAAACCACATCCCTGCCTGAGCCCCTTGCTATTTTCAGCGTTCTTCTTGCTGCATATTTTTTCGCATTCTACACGAACTGCATTTTCTCGGTATATCTCCATCAAAAGCTGTATCAGTCTTCGTGTATGCCCACTTTTTTCAATACATTCCTGAAAAATTGGAGGACGCTTGAGCTTCGCCTTCAAGAGGAGGTCGCGATAGCGTAATCGGGCCTCGTGCGCATCGCTTTCTGAACTGCTAACCTGTTTCGGTTCTCAGTGCATGCCTCAACCGTGCCTTAGGGAAACGAAAGACTGTGCGCGCAAAATTGGCCGTTTCAAAGTATCATTGAATACCTATTGCAAGCACAGTTGTGTGCCCACTACGCCAAAATTATTTCTTTTGCGAATCAGCGAAGGACCCACTACGCTTCCGTAGGGCAACACGCGAACCTACGCAGCTGTTCACTTTGTTGATGGTTCTGCTGCTGATGATGATTATTAAGTATGCCGTGGTCGCTTTGTTATGGGTGGGCCTTCAAAACACCCACACGTTGCTCAATTCACATCTTTTGACGCCCGGCGCGATTCTACGTTTCTGCCACGCAATATATGATGCGTTAAGCAGACTCCTTCCACTCCATGACATTCATACAATGTATTTTTCCAAAGCAGTTCCAACAAATGTCGTGGCTTTGTGGTAGAACACCTGCTTGCCACGTAGAGGGCCAAGTTTCGGTCCTCGCTCGGACCCGGAAATTTTTATTATTTATGTTATTTGCATCTTCCTTGATTTCTTGGTCACGGACAACATGATGATTTTTCGCTCACAACCAACGGTGCCGACACCGACACCGACGCTGGAATTTCTGCTAAACGAGCTCACAAACGCTATCGTGTTAAAATTTTCTTATTAACGTTGTCCTACGCCCCAATGATGTCTAGAAAAGCCCCCCAACAAGAGCCTGTTTTCTATTTTAGATATCTCTATATACCGAGTAATAACATATAGGTTGTCGTCTAACCATCTGCCTATTCGAAATACATTCTGAAGTTCTCCCATAATGTCGTTATGTTAATTTCTGCCCACGTTTCAATTTTTTTCACTTCCTCCGTCGTCAGCCTTTGTAGTGCCGGTGTAATTGTTAATGGTCTCTATGAGCGAATGTTATCCCTTTCTCCCTTGCTTTTATAGATTAAGTTAATTCTACTTTTTCGCCAACTGCCCGGTATTTGCCTTCTTTTATAGTAAGCATTATTCAACGACTTTTAACAGTGCTTCTTTAGTGTTATGGCCTAGTTCCTTAATGAGGCTGGCGGGAGTCACATTTAAACCTGGAGCAACGTGCTTTGGAATTTTTCTTTCGGCCTTCTTCCCGTTGAAGTTCTCAAGCACGAGCTCTATCTCGGTACAGCTCTCCTTAATACTTTCACTCACCTAGGAAGTGCCCTTGACGATCGTTTTAAACGGATCGTCCAGGGGATTTCCCCGGTGAGTAAAAATAGAAGGTGAGACAACTGTCCGCTGTTTGCCTGCACTGTAAGCACTTTTCTGCTTCTTTCACCAGTGCTACTTCGGTGTTTTATCCTAGTTCGTTAATGATGCTGACGGGAACCTCAGCTATACCTAGGGCAGTGCGTTTTGAATTTTTCCTTCAGCCGCCTTAAAGGTGAAATTCTCAAGTACCAGCTCTTACTCGGTTCCGCTCTCCTTCCTGCCTTTACTGAACAGGCAAATCGCCTTGACGGTCTTTTTAAACGAATAGTCGAGGCGATTTCCTCGCTGAGTAAAGGTATGAGGGAGAGCCAAGCCTCGGGTATTTGCCTGTCCTGTAAGCATTATTCTACAGCTTTCAACAGTGCTTCATCGGTGGTATCTCCTAGTTCGTTAATGAGGCTGGCGGGAACCCCATCTAAGCCTGGGGCAGTGCGCTTTGGAAATTTTTCTTAGGCCTTCTTGCAGCTGAAATTCTCAACTACTAGCTCTTAGTCGGTTCCGCTCTCCGTCATACTTTACTCAACGGAGAAATTCCCTTCACGATCGTTTTAAACCAATCGTCATAGTTTCCAAGGGTCCACTACGTCATATTTCTTCCTTCTGTGAATTGGCAAAGAGTCCAGTAGGCGTCTGTAGGGTACCAACGCACCTGATCAGATGTACACATTGTTAAAGCTGTTGTTGATAATGACAATTGTTATGCGTGTGCTTTGCAATTGGTGGGTCTCTTAAGTGAGCACATCGTTCCGCAATTCACATGTTAGGACGCCTGGTGTGATTCTACGCTTTTGCTACTCCATATTACGCGTGTTAATGACACTCCTCGTACTACATAACACTGATATAGTGTTGTTTCCAAGGAAACTTCGAGCACGGGCGTGCTTCCGCAGTAGCGCCACGTAGGTATTTGTTCGATTGTCACTCGAACTGAATATTTTTACTATTGATTTCTTGGCATCTGCCTCTATTTTCGTTCGTCGCCGTTCGCTGTTCGCTCCTGCGACGAACAGCGAACAGCGTCGCTGTTCATCGCTGTTCGCTGACGAACAGCGACGATTTTTCGGCCACAACCAACGACGCCGCCGTCGACACCGCAAATTCTGCGGAAGGAGCTCTGTAACGCTACCGCGTTAAAATCTTGTTTCTTGCGTGCGATTCGTCACGAGTAGCTAAGAAAAAAAACTACGTAAAACTACATCGATTGCTGTGGCAGAATTTTTGGAGTATCCATGCCAAAAAATATTATCTCCGTGTAATTATCGTGACTCGCCACCACGCGGTGCTGATAACAGCGGTAGCCTAGAGTTACTGTATATGCTAACTCCCGTAGGGAGCATATACAGTAACTCTACGGTAGCGGACTCTGAGGGAGGCCGTTATTGAGAGCGACGGGTGACTTATCCGAGCACAATCAGGAGGCGGGAGAGGTGCTTTGTAACGATGTAGTGGTTTTATCACGTGACTTCCCAGTACGCGCGTATCTCGTTACTTTCTATTCCTTGGAAATCAGCTGCCGTGTTTTCAACGAGAAAGGAAGGCTTTTTTGTGCCAAAACGAGTAAAAGGGCGCCGCTGGTCGTTGACACAGGCTAGGCGGCGAAATGTTTCTCATACGCACAGAAAGGCCCGTATGGTAAAGCATCCGGCGACGCTGACGTCAGGATCGCGGAGGCACTACTGTCGGTCTCTTCCGACGAAAGTCGCTGTGTCTCAAGTTCGGTGAAGCAACCTAATTTGTTTTTTTTTCGGGCGGCCAGCCATTTCGCCAGTTCGCGAGTCTTGTGTTGAGGCTGAACCAATGTTATCGAGACGACAGCCTATTTCAGTAGTTGTTGTTCCCCTAAAAGCAGTTAACGCTACAACCTTCTCAGCAGAACACATCTCGTGTGTGAAATAAATTTAACTGGTGTTCGTTAGTGATTCGAGCGACAAGCTAGACCAGTAAGTTTGAGTCAGCTGCAACCTTATTAAAAATATTAACCGGCGTCATGGATCCAGCGATCCACGACGCCGGTGTGTAAAAACAAGTGCGTGAATCTATTAAACTCTTGCTAATGTATCGCTCCCTTTCTTGGTATACTGATGGTATTTATTTTAGTTTCGCTTGTGACATGAAGTTGCGTTGTTTTACTGCTTTTTTACTTTTCAATGACTTTGTCAAAGAACCATTGTTGTACACAAACTTATTTCTTATATGTTTTAATACAACCCATGTACGCTTATATACTTTATATTGTTGTACGCTGTCTATAGTGCTGTCATAAAGGGCGTTCAGGCACTTTCAAGCTGTTTACAAC
>JALIZH010012360.1:0-50606 GCA_030522465.1 Rhipicephalus appendiculatus | reverse complement strand
AAAGGTGGGACGATTCGCACATCTGTTTCCGGAAGTTTCAATATCCGTCTGTCCAAAAGGTGGACAAAGGAAACTTTCCCTGGTAGCTTGCTGTATGTTACAAGGGACCTTTTGATAATAATCGAGTCACATCCCGTGTCCCTTAAGACAGTAACAGGTTGGCCTTCGAGGACACCTTCGACCGTAGGCAAACACTTGTCTTCCCGTGTAGGCATTTGCCCTGTCTTGCGTGCAAAACAATTAGTACACTGCAGCAAGACCTCGCTCATATGACTTGTTGTTTTGGGATTATCCACTTGCTTTTTTCAGACACGAGGCTCTCTTAATACAGCTTGCTTCGTCCGGACAGTCATCTGTGTTATGCCCACTACGCGTGCATTTACCGCAGCAAGACCTTTTTTGACTTTGGGCCTTTTGTGGTTGTCCAGCATTCTGCAGCATTGTGGCCATGTTTTTGACAAAGAAAGTATTGCAGCTTCTCTTTTTCCCCTATTTGAGACATGCTCTGAGCTTGATCTGTGGGCTTATCGAGTTTGTCGTTCTCGTTTCTGCCTTTGCCGAGATTGACTTTACCCTGGGCCTCCATGTAATGATCGGTAGCTTCTGCTAGATTTTTCAATTCCTCGGTAATTCCTTTCTTTCAGGAAAATTGCCAGCTTCTCATGGCACGTCAAGAGGAACTGCGCCGAAACAATAATGTCTCGCAGACCATCGTATGTCCGTTCAGTCTTGGCCACTTCTTGCCAATGGTAGAAATAACCTGAGGTTCATCCAACGAACTGCCTACCGGTTTTGCAGTTCTCAGGTTTCGCCGGCCGAAACTTCGTGCGGTACCCCTCCTCGGCAAATCTGAAGCGCTGCTACAACGTCTTCTTCAGTGTTGCATAATCCATGGCATTGTCAGGTGCCATTCTGCCAACAACACTGAGCGCTTCGCCCGTCAAACAGAGGCTTAGTGAGAGGGCCCATTTGTCCTGCGGCCAATCTTGCCTCATGGCGACACGTTCAAACCGCTGGATGTAAGCGTCTAACTCGTCGCAGCTTCCGTTGAAAGGCGGTATGAGCTTGTGCGGACTTTGGTAGCTTTCAGGAGCGCCCATGTGCACACCGTCTGTTATTTGGCGAGTACTCATGCTACACGCTGTCGCATGAATCTCTCGAAGATGCAACCTGAGGTCGAGTACCTCCATCTCTGCCTTCAACCTCGCCAGTGCCTTAGCATCAGCTTCCTTTGCCACATTGCGTTCGGCTAAACGAGCTTCAAGAACTTCTCTTTCACGTGCGCGCTCTTCTTCTATGCATTGTTTTAGCTCTGAACCACTCAACCCCAGTTCCTTCCCAATTGCCATGAGCTTGTCTCTCTCCCTCGTCAACCGTCAAACACGCATGAGCTACGCGATGCTCTTTTGCATAGGTTAAGAGCATTCCTGTCGCGGACGCCGGATATGTGATGTTTCTGTTGTCAGGATCGTCACGCCGTAAAACATGTGACCAGTTGAAGATGGAGGAGACGGTGGTTGATTTTAAAAACCACACCACAATTATATTGGACGGCACACACACACGAAATACATAAAGCGAGAACGTACAACTATAGTTTATCATCCCACGCGGCGGTGCTGGAGTCCAGGAAGTTGTGGGGCTGGTAGAGTCCCGACGGTGACGCCAATGTAACACCGTGGTGGGTTTTAAGGATAAGGTCTTTGTGCAAAAGTAGGGTGTGTGCATAGGGTCACGAGTTGTCCCCGTACTTAGTAGCATATTTTTGAGCAAAGTTGACAGGGACTTGCAGATAGATTTGCAGGACATCACCATAAAAGTTTTTCGGTATGTCGACAATTTTTTGGTTTCGACGAGAAGTGTACAAATCGAATCGTTTGCAGATGTGGTACACCGGGCTTTTACCGACCGAGGCGGTGGATTGAACTTCACCTGTGAGGTGCCTGTTGACAACACCTTACAATTCCTCGATCTATCCCTGCATTTTTCTTCCAAGCGCGTCTGCTGGATGTACGCACCCCGGTGTACAAAACCACTATTGAGCTACTGTTCCTTCCACTTTAGGCTGGTGAAGAACGGGATTGCTCTGTCATGCCTGAAATCCGCTGTCAAGAGATCTTGTACGCATTTCGCTCTTCGCAGCTTTCAAGAGCAGGTGGATCGGCCAAAAAAAGCAGCCTTTCCTGTCTCGGTGATACAAATCACCTGCCAGCGCCTTATCAAACAGATAAAAGGTATCCATGCACGCAGCCAGAATACTTGTCAAAATGATGAAATGGCTGTTACGCCATACGTACACGCGCTCTCACATCGGCTTAAGAAGACAGCCCAGCGGTTTGGGCTGAGGGTGGTTTTTTCTGCTAGTAACAAGCTAGTTAGACTATGTTCAATGGTCGGCAACAGGCTTGACAACGTCGGGACACGCGGTTGCTCCATTAACCATAAAGTTAGGTTCGGGTCGTGCAGGGCCAACGTCGTCTATCGCATCCCTCTGTCGTGTGGTCATGTCTACGTCGGCCAGACAGGCCGATGTTAAAACATACGTCTAAGAGAGCATCAGTCTTCCTTGCGGGGGAGACCCCTCCCTATTGCAAAACCCAGCGCCGCTGGGTACCAGCGTCCAGTGCCATGCCGGATTATGGGCCCAGTATCACGCTGGATACTGGGACGCTGGAGCGGCATTTTACTGGGAGGCGCTGGTACTCCCGCGCAATGCGGCTCTACAGCGTTGAAATAGCGGTGCCTATGTGCCATAAATAAATATATTAATGCAAGAAGTGATATAGAACGCATTAACGCAATAAAAAAAAAAGAAAAAAAAAAGCTATATAGAAAAAAAAGTCTCCGTCAGGAGGATTCGAACTTGCCACGTCCCGATCCCGAACTCGGTGTTCTACCCACTACGCCACGGCGGAACATGCTGAACTGTGCGTAAAACAACTATTTAACCAACAAACACACGGTTCGGCATCATGTTTACATGTCGCACAGTCACGATAGACGCGATCTTCCTTTCCAAATAACAACTGCGTCTTTATTAGAAACAAACGAACGGCGGCCGGTACCGAATGACATGCCGATAATGGCAAGAGCGCTAAGTTTCTTTAAGAATTCACATGTTAACTACGAAAAATATGAAATACACGTAGAGCAGGCACTGTTTGCTGGCTGTTACTGCCGATTTTTTTAATAGCCGTTTCTCGCTCTTGCTACTGGTCAACATTGACAGAGGTTTTATGATGACTAGTTGGATAAATAGTTGCGTACATGATTGAGTATTGAGTAGTGTTATCGCGCAAGCGACGATACGCCAGTACAGCGGGCGTGCCAGTGTACAGATTTGCAGTTCTATCGATACCTATAACTAAGAAACCGCCCAACTAAATAAAAAATACAATTCGGTAAAGGAGTATGTCACTATGTTAGTTCACTAAGGCGTACCAAATTACCAACGGAAAACTATGCGTTCTTACATAAGAGTCACGAGAAGTACCGGCTAGCGCGGCCGGCAACTTTCGGTGACAGCTTGTGCGCGTTGCTGAAAGCGCGTCGCTTCGATGGTCATCGCTCCTTGTGCGGACACCGTACACAAGGAAAAATGGTTCATTTAGGTTACCGAATGTCCAAACTGTACTTTACAGTCATCCTTACGCTTTAGAATCGCGTGTACTTAAAGCGCGAAGCGCCGGTAACATGTAGACGGACACGGCCGGCACACTAGGCCTAACGCTCGCTGGGAGTCTCGCTGGGTAGGACCGGTCTCGGCGCAGCGCAGTTGCGATGGTTGAAGTTTCTGCATTCAAGCTTCGTAACCTTTCTAATGGTTAACTAAAGTTCAGCGGAAGTAAGTGGAAGGGCAAACAGTGCCAGAGATGCGTTTCCGGTGTGGTGATATCGAACGGCGGCTGTTTTTCTGGCCTCCGTTGGGTGAGGTTGCGAAGCCAGAGCTGAATTGCTTCTCGCCAACTGTGCGGCGATGTAACGATTTGCTGTTTCTGGTAGGACCGGCGCCTTCAGACTTATAAACACTGCAAAATGGAATCATTACAACAACCAATCCCTGATGCCAGACTGGTATATGTGCGGCGCATGCACAAAACGTGCATTCATCGCTGCTACGTGCTCCGCAAGAATTAACGCCGTTATTGAATCTGCGTGAACAAAAGAAAAAAAATCAAGCTAAAATGCAAAATAATCAGCGTTGGCTCCTTTGTGTTATTAACGCATTTTTTTCTGCATTCCAAACAGAAAAATAAAAATGACGGTGATTTCGCATATATATCACATAATGTCTTGCGCTTATCATTCATTCTCTTTCTCTGCCAAGCTAGAAGTTGTGAAAATGTTTGGTACCTGTTAGCAGGCCCCTGGCCAAGGGAGGGGGGCTAGGGGCCCGGGCCTCCCCCTCGAAATTCGGATGGAAGGGGGGTGTTTACCGAGGAAAAATAATAAAAATCGATGTTTTTCAAGGCTTTCAACAAGTGCCCCCCCCCCCCCCGAAAACATTGTTTGGCTACGGGCCTGCCTGTTAGGGTAGCATCCATTGGTACCATCGAATCAAACATTCTATATTCAAACATACCGAAACATTCCGCCGCATACACTACAGTAACTTGCATGCCGCACTGGAAGAAACACTGCAGGCTCCAGTGTGCACCAGCGCACTCCAGCGAAAATTCCAGCGTTTCCAGCGCTTCCCAGTACGCGCCAGCGTCACAGCGGCCAAGCCAGCGCCCCTACCAGTGCGACCCAGCTCTTTCCCAGTGCGCTCACCGAAGTGCCAGTGAATCCCAGCGTGTACCAGTGTTCCCAGTGCGATCCAGCGCCAAAAAACGTACTGGTATCACGCTGGGGGCGCTGGTTTTTGCAATAGGGCTTACGCACCTGGCTATGCACTGCTCTGAGTGCCGGTGCGAGGCGCAGTTCCCCGCGACGGAGATCTTGTTTAAGCACCACGACCGCACGGCACGAGAACTTGCGGAGGCTTCTCATATTAACACGAGGGCATCTATGTGCGTTAGTCATCCTTCTTTGGCCATATCGGAAAAGAAAGTGATACAACTCAGGGAAAGGGGGGTAGCCTGTTGGGGTGCTGGGGGGTGGGGGGGGGGGCGCTGGGAGAGGTGTGTTTTTGTGCTGGTTTTTGCCTTTTGCCTTGTCCACGATGCGCATGCGCGGGAAGTAGTCGATCGTCAAGTTTAGATATATATTTTCTGTTCATGCAATAAAGCTTTCATTTGTAAATAAGTGCTTGTGTTGTTGACTTTCTTGTCTTCGTCTTTTTTGCGCTACTATTACGCCAGTATGAGACTACAGGAAAACAAGAAAAAAAAGACAATCAACAGAGCGTCATGCACCCGCATCAACAGCTCCCTGCACGAGTTCTGTGAACAGTTCTATCGTTGGCTGAGCATGAATGAATAAATAAACTTTATTTTAAGTCCGGTTCCTTCGGGCCTGGCGGGGGGAAGAGGGGTAAGACCCCTTTTGCATCCCACTCTCCGTCGATGATGATGGCAGTGCCTCAGGTGACGGTTCGAAGTCCTTGGACCCGGGCGGCATCTTCGGCTTGCCGGACGGCCCAAAGCTTGTCGGAAAGCTTGTCGCTGGTGAGTGCCGCCTCCCAGCGGCAGCGATGCCAACGCAGCTGAACCGCATCAGTGACCGCAGCCGCGGCGGCGGGCGGCCCCTGCCCTCGCGCGGTGGTACCAGCAAAGATTGCTCCCGCAATTTGTCCCTGCCTAGCATGCGTCGCTTCGTGAGTGGCGGCAGCGACATTAACTTTCCCGGCACATTCCCAAAGCATGTGCCGCAGTGTGGCTCTTTCTCCGCACGCTTTGCACACGTCTGTCGGGTATAGGCTCGGATAACAAAGGCGTAGGATCGCCGGGCTGGGGAACGTGTTTGTTTGTAGCAACCTCCAAATTACGGCCTGTCTTTTGTTTAATTTGTCGTGTGGTGGTGGGTTTATGCGTCTGTTTAGTCTGTAATGTTGCGTGATCTCGCTGAATAGACACCTTTAGTTTAGCGTACGTAACGAGTTTAGCGTACGTAACGTACGTAACGGGAGAAAAGTGCGCATGCGCAGTACGTAACGTATCTATTCCACGGATGCGTGCGTACGTCCGAAAAAAATCCGGCGCAGGCAAACGTAGCGAGACGTAGCGCTAGCTACGTCACACTCTCGCGAGATCTCGAATGAAAGAGCAGCCAGATTGCAAGATGGCACAGAACATAGAGTTTCTCACAATATTACCTAGAGGGAAATCTGGCGCCACCGTCTATGCGAATTTCTGAAGGGGCCCTGTTGGAGCGATGGGAATGACGGTATATGTGTCTGCGAGGCTTGTGTTGGCTGGTGTTGAGCGAGGCTTGGATCGTAACGTGGATACGCCTTCAAAAACAGATTTTTTAAAAGTTTATTGTGAGCGCGAAAGTCTTGTATAGTTTATTATGAAGTCTATAATAAAAAGTTACGCTTGTGCAAAACTTTAAATAGAGGCAAAACGTAAATTTTAAGTAAACATAAACATCGCGGCACAGTGCTAGAGCGTAGCCGTTGGTTTCTCTTCCAGATTCAGCGATACGTCGATAATAGTTTTTGACATTTAAGATTGAGGATAGTTACTGCTACTATTTTGGTATTTTATTAAACAATGTTCAAAATTAAGCGCTATAGCAGGTACAACATGACGCAGTTTGCGCTAGAAGAAACTTCTGCAACTGTCGTCTGCTTAATCGTGCGCCCGCGCAAAGTGCCGGTACTTGAACTACCGTCACGATGTCTTGGCGTTGTGCTTACCTGTATTGCTCACAAAAGTACGAACCCGGGAGAAAAGACTTGTCACACCACAGGTAAGCGATGAAGGAATGCTTATTCGCGCCTGTTGGCCGAGGTATAGGAAATAAAACGGAGCCAAGCATCCAAACACGAAATTAGAGCGAAAGCGTTATTCGTCCGCCGTTCGCGCGTTACTATACTGTTGTTCTAGTTGTTTCATTTCTTCTACCGCGGTGAATGCTGCGATGTTACCGAGAAGGAAGTTACGCAATAAAAAGTTTCTATACATTGTGGAGCGCTTCTTCACAATTAAATGTTGGGCAGGAATTCAAATGAAGCTAATACTCTTAGCAGTCTCTCGAGTGACCCGCTGAAGCTGCATAAAGAAAAAACACCGAGGAGAAAGCATATTCATATTGTACCAAATTTATCTTAATGTTGACTTTAACTGCATTATTGCTTTTTTTTTAACTCGTGCAGGTTCCCACTGGAAAACCCACCACTCCTGCAGAAATGGCTTGATGCCATGCGACAGCCAGGCTTTAAGCCTGCAGCCCATCACACGCTGTGTTCCGCACACTTCAGGTCAGACGACTTTAGGAGCGGTCTGCGGAAGCGTCTGCTACAGGAGGGTGCTGTGCCGTCACTGTTTGAACATCCAAAGTCCAGTGAAAGCACACATGTATGTTTTCTTATGTAATAATTTTATTGAAACCTGGTGGCATACGTTGTAGAGCAAGAAAAGCAATACAATATAATGATAAAAGGTTGCATCGTAGTGCAGAAATGTTAAGGCATTACAACACAAAACAACATAACTGGAATGCACTGACAGGTTAATTGCACAGATGAAAAGATGCAAAAAATTGAGCACATCAGCAATCGTCGTTACTTTCCTTAAGGAGGTGGTATGGTCTTGTCATTTTTGTGGGTTTATAGCACAAAACCCAAATAGGAATCATTACTGAATTCAACATTTGCACAATGCAAATGTTGAATTCGAAAAGTTGGAAAACGATGGTTTTGTAACGGTAAAGAAATGCTCACATATACTAGAAAAGCAGGCTGTAAGCTTACTGCTGCTTTACGCATCAGCCACATGCAAGACGTTTCGTGCCTCAAGACAGCTGAATGTTTTTCTAATGGGCTCTCAGGAATACTGCACTTTCCTGCGCTTCAGTTGCAGCAATGTTGTCCAAGTGATGAATACAAGAGGCAAATAAAAAGAATGGGCCCACAGCGTGCGTGTTTCCCGACTCTGTACAAAAAGTGGTCACTTATGCTAAAAGAGGTTCAGCTAGCTTGCACATACGTTCTTGCTTCAAGCATCCAGCTTCTGTACCGAAAAAAGAATTTTTGCACAATTCGAAAAAAACCATTTATAAAAGCTAATGTTCACTTTGTGTTCTTCCCATATTTCTGCATAGTTTCATGCTATATTTAACTTATAATGTGTTACAATTCAAGTTCTACCTTTATGACCAGAGTGCACTGAGGTGGTTGAATATAGAATGTATGATATCACAGCAGTAATGTGTCCTTCCAAGAATATTTTTGTGCACAGAACTACAAGAGTGACCTTAGGCATTTCTAATGACAGCGTGAAAGCAGGAATTTAACTTGAACATTAGGGCCAGGCATTCGTACGTATGTACAGAAACATAACGCCCAACGACCTCACAAGGTTAGTGTACGAAGCACTGAGAGACAAATCCAAATCACCACGATAGTAAAATTGCTTCAGTGATAACCCCGAAACATTACTACAAAGAAACGCTTTATAGATCATGTCGGCTGCACATTTCCTTGTACACAGAGGTGTTTTCCTGATGTCTTCCAGGATGTGCCCCAAGCCAGCAGCTCTGTGGACCTGGCCAGGCATGACCCGCCGACAATATGTGACCTTTCAAATCAGCCATCGACGAGTGCTGACCAAACGACACCAAGCCTCTCTGACCATGACTACAGCTCCAGGGAGTGCCCAGAAGAAAGGGTGAAGAGGCTGGGTGAGATGCTCACGTCAGCAAGAAAAAAGATTAAGGTGCTAGAGGTAAAGGCAGCAAGGGCGAAAGGGAGAACGGAGGATCTACAAAATATCATTACTGAAATGAAAAGAAGGCACATGTTGTCAGATGAAGCCCAAAAAAAATTGGAAGAATTCGGAAACCTGCCAATAGAAATAATGAAAAACTGGAGCAAAAATGCAGCAGAGCAACCCCGTGGAAGAAGGTACAGTGAAGAGATGAAGAAGTTTGCGATGACTGTCCACTACTACTCGCCACGAGCCTACGAATACCTGCAAACACTGTTTCCGATGCCAAGTGTGCAGGTGATTAGGCAATGGCTGAAAGTCATCAAAGGTTGGCCAGGCTTCACCGCCGAAGTTTTGGATGATTTGAAAGCGAAGCACAAAGACGATGCCCCAAGAGAGCGCCTCTGCTCAATTGTTCTTGATGCAATGAGCATAAAAAAAGTTGTCAGCTTGACACACCCAGTGGCCGCCTCATTGGCTTCGTCGACCTGGGAAATAGCCAGGGCCCCATCGATGCGGACAATGTGCCACTGGCGACTGAAGCACTTGTCTTTATGGTAGTTGGCGTAGCAGCACCATGGAAAATGCCATTTGGCTATTTTCTTTCGGCAGGGCTGTCTGGAGAGGTGCTCAAGAATTTAGTTGTTGAGGCCATTTGCTGCATTACAGAATGTGGCTTGGAAGTGGTCGCTGTTGTGTGTGACTGCCTTGCTGCCAATGTTGCTATGGCAAAGCTACTCGGCTGCCATGTTCACGAGCACACATTTGCAAACTTGAAGGCGTTCTTCCCTCACCCAAGCAAGGAAGATGAAGTCATCTTCTTCCTTTTCGATGCCTGCCATGCCCTGAAGCTACTTCGGAACCTCCTTGGCGACAAGGGAGTTCTGTTGAGTGCAACTTACGGGGTAAGAAATGTTCTATTTTTCAAAATCATTGTGGTATTTAAAATAATAAATTATATTTTGTGAGCACCTGCACTGCAATAATGAGTCAACATTGTAGATTTCCGTGTCTGTAGACTTCGGTGCTTTGGAAAGGCCTTGTGTTCTTTGCAATGCGTTGCACAATACAACCCTCTATGCGATTTATCTTAAGTGTGTCAAAAGCATATTGTAAGGTAGTCGTCCTTCAACTTATTTACAGCCATTTTCTCTATTTGCTAGTAGTACTAACTTACCCTGTGAACCATCTTTGAATGACATTTGTTTTGTAAAATACTTTTTTTGTATGGCATAAATATCTTTCAACCAACTTAGGTAGCATCCCTACTTTCCTTGATACAGATATCTGAGGGGGACTGAACAAAGTAACTTTTGCTATATAGCTAAGGACAGGGAAATGCAGAGGTCTATAGTAGTGTGCATATGTCCTTTAATTCCCAATATGTTTGCATTGAAATTTCTGGTACTTTTTCTGGTACCCTTTTCAGAAATTTGGCAGTGTGGGTGCTGTGCTTTTATAATCCTTGCCCATTCAGGAAGTAGGCGGGCTGAAGCATTATATCACGTGTTAAATTTTGTGATATCAACCCCATTTTTCTTAAACAACAATGTATAATTTGTTTGTTGGCAGGTCTTGTTATCGCTGGCGAAATGCACGTTTAGGCTCCATTAATTACTGGAATTTTTATGTGAACCGAAAAAGCGATCTGAACAAGTTACGTCATATGCAGCTACTGTTCACTTAAAAAAATATGCTAATGAATGATCTTTTTTTTTCTTTGTCAACAGTACCGGTTAAACAGCGAATGCTGTAATACTGATAATGCTGTGAAAGCACTGTCCCTGCATGACTAATTTAAATTGTTCCCAAGGATGCAATCAATAGTGAGGATTAATGGGTTTCGTAGAAATGGAGGGGGTTCACCTTCAAAATTAATTATGGTGAGCAGTATGGCTGTGGAGGCTGTGAGGCTTCAGGGCTGCGGGCCGACGTCGTGGCCCCTGATTTTCACATTAAAATCGCACTGACGTGTGGAACATTAACTGTACACGAAAACTTTCAATAAATTGAGCTGCAGCACTAGCTGATTTTGTCATTTGTTCTGGAAATTGCCCAGGCCATCAGCGAAATTAATTTAAAAATGTGTGCATTGTAGTGGACTACAAATAGAAAAATATGTTTTCTGCCAGTGCACAGCGCAATGATAGGCGGAACTGTAGATTATGTACCATTCAATTAATGTAGACGCCAGCTGTCTGCACTACTGGCAACCTGAATGTAATAATGATGAAAATTTCAGCAATCACATAAGATCAAATTCAAAGAGGCACATGCATCTGTACGATTACGCGATAACACCACAAAATGAAAACTATAAATGTTATAACTACACATCGAAAGGCACTACAGTAGCACAAAGGTTAGCATACACCCAATTAACCCTTTGCACAATTTGTTTTCACAGACAGTGCTCTGGAAGCACATAAAGGCACTACAAGAACTGCAGGAGAAAGAAGGACTTCGCGCAGCCAACAAGCTTACAAAGGCCCACATCGCCTACTACCAGCAGGTGAGGTGACTTGACATAATGCATGTACTGTGATCAGGTACACAGCTATGTTTTTCAAAGAGGGTCCAACTTTAACAGTGATGACGACTCAACAAATGGTTACGATCATTATTGATACAGTGAAAGCTTGCTTATTTGGATTTTATGGGACCGGAAGAAATGTCCAAATTAACTGAATGCCAAAATATAGAAAGTATCAAGCCAACAGTAAACGAACGCCACTAACATCAATATAATTTCATCAGTTTCTTGATGAATATGTAAAACCTGTACTTATTTTGCATAAGAACAGTGTAAAAGACGCAATACTTATCATTCCGTGGCTTCGTTCACTGTGTGACCACGGGCCAAGACTCCCGAGATTAAGTAGCCCTAAACATGCTCTGCACTCTCCCTTATTACCGACACGTGACGATAAGTTCTTTCGCAGGTAAAACGGCCAGCAACCAATCGTTTATCAATCGTGATGTAGCAAGCGTGTTTTATGCCATCATGCAGACCACGGCGGAAAACTCTTCATCTTCAACAGCTTCCGACATGTTTTGTGACAGTGCACGTGCATTGCATCAAGTCAGAACGAAGCTGCTGAGAGTTGAATCCACATGTGGACAACATCGTGGCGACTAACTGATGAAGATAGCAACGCAAACTGTGCTGCCTCATTTGTGTTGTCCGCAACCGCCACTTTTGCTCTGTTGCATCGCACATTAGCAGTGCTTCACGCTCAGCGTACTATGAGGATCGTCCAAATTAACGGAGCAGCGGCCAATTATGACCAAAGTAATTACAGTCTGATGTCATTAAGCAATGTACTATATGTTCGCCAGAAGCAGAGAACACGTTCGAATTATCCGAGTTTTCGGATATCCGTGGGTCGAATTAATGAGCTTCTACTGAATCACAAATATGTCAGGTGTCGTAATGCAATTTTTTTTAACGAAGAAGCAACGGCATTCAAGCATGCTGTTTTACTGCTCTGCTGGCCCCGTTGCAACATTTTTTTCAGACACATGGATGGAGGCAGCAATGATGAGATCCCCTTTAGTGTTTAATATGTAAAAGAGGAAAAACAATGCATATACAGGATGGCTATATGCACTTTAATAGTGCAAGAACAGTATTACCGCAATTCTCCTCAAAAACAATTACACTTCTTTTCGATGCCTGAGGCATGAGGCAAATAAATTATCCCCCCTGGATGTGTTCATGCATAACTCTACGATTGTGCTCTGCTTGCCCTGATCAGATCATGAAGGTGAAGCTAGCGGCCCAGACCTTCAGCAGCTCCGTGAGCAAGGCACTGGAGTTCGCTTCTTTGCTGAAGCTGCCAGGTTTCCATGGTTGCAAGGGTACAGCCAAATTTGTGGCCATGGTAGACCGGTAAGGAAGCTTCGACTGTATTCCTACACTCAACATTTCAATCATGCGTTCCCATTTCTCCGGACTATATTGATCAATAGTTGCTAATGTTGGTTGCTAATGACTCAAATAAAAAATAATTAATTTACTTTCTGTTTGTATTACATAACATGTTTGGGGAAACACTTGGCAGAAGTGAAACAAAGGCACAGATCAGCTTAAGAGATCGATATTTATGCCAGCAGGTTGTTGAGAAACAAGCACAAAATTAAGATCAGTCGGTATACCCTTTCTGTATTATACAAGAAAGTTTTCATTCAACATAGAAAACTGCTGTTATGCATTGTACAGCCGAGGGATGCAGGAAACGTATGTGAACATGTTAGAAGATGTATCTGCTCTGCCAAAATGTTCCATAAGTGCAAATCCCCTGTTACGAAGTGCTTTTGCAGAGAAACGTGCAATCCTCGAATAATGTTGGCAAGAAATAGTCAAGGTTGAAAATATGTACAGCGTTTACCTTAATAACTTGAATGTAACGCGAGTTTTTTTCCACATTTTTGCTGCCTAAGTCAACCCTTGTTTTGCAATCGAATACCGTCATTCTATTTTTCCTTGCAATTGAGTAAATATAGTATTTTTTAATTGTTTATCAGGAAATATGTAGGCAACAAGTACTCAACAATAGGACACAGATTTATTGGAATATGATACACTGTACTACAAAGAACTTGAGAGAAAGTGAATGTTGACTGCTTCGAAAGGGCACACAGGTCTACAGAGGATGGCAGGCCTTTCCTCCGTCTCAATCAGTTCTCTCTGTGTGTAATAAATAGACCCAGCAAATATTTTTATACCAGGAGCATTACTAGAAGCTGTTGTGGAGCAGTGTAAATAAAGCAGGCACAGAATGCATCTAAATACAATACTCTGTTATCAATTGCATCAAAGGTAATAGCTGCAATAAAAAGTTCCACATGATCCCGAAGAATGTTAAACGCCACATGTGATCACCATTTTTTCTCAGCGCCATAAATGTGAAGCATATATCAGGTAACAATACAAGTTTAATGGGTCACAACTGTTAGATGCACAGGTTTACTAAATATATTTCTGCTGTGAAATACCAATAAAAAATTTCTCAACATATTGCACTACACTCAGCGTTTTTGATCACTGGCTTTACTCAACTTAAAAAATAGCAAAAAAAAAATTTGTAGAATCATGGTTTATCCATCGTAATGAATCTTCATGCAATAACAATCATGGCCCCCGGCCGGATGTTTACGGCAAGATATAAGTAAGATGTATTCTTTCATCAGATGTCATTTGTGTACCGACGATGCCACCTGCATAGGTGGTGAAATGTCTGTTTTTGTTATTCTTTTTGTTGAGTAAAGCCAGTGATCAAAAACGTTGAGTATGAATTCCCCTGGCTTTTGGAACACTTTTTCACATTCACATATTGCACTATCCCCCGCTGGTAGACAAGTTAATAAAAGTTCGAACATTAATTTGTACAAATCTTTGGAAAGGAACACGAAAGAAAAATGCACTTTACATCATGGATGAACTGTTCATTAATAGGAATGGAAATGACTCTACTCAGGGTCATCACATCCCATACAGGCAAGCATAAGTGAACTGTGTCAGTGCAGCATACTAGTGCATACAAGCGGCATGAGGCCACAGTCGTATCTGTGTTACATTAAGTAATGTTGGAAACAAGAAAGCAATGTGTGTCAGGTGTGCAACAGTTGTTCAGATGCAAGCATACAGATTAGTAGTAGCATTGTCTAGGTTATGCGGATAAAATATACGCATAATAACTGCGCCCTGCAACCACATCTGTTTGCAATGAGAATAATGCTTCACCTCAATGGATATTGGAAAGCTACCAGCAGTGAAAGTAATGTTACAAGTAAATAACGTTGAATACATTGCGCAAGAACATGAGAAGAAATTCAAGAAAAAAGAAAAAAACATTTCTTCCTTCTCATGTTGGTGTGCCATCCTTCTCCCTGCATTTTAAAAATCTTTGACATAATATCAAACATTATTCACTACAATTGTGTACATCTCAAGCACTTTTATTACTTTCCTTAGGCTGATTGTAGGTATTAGAAGCATCTTATCAAGTGCAGGTTTTGCAACCTTTTTTGAACAAAAATCAGAGGAACAATTAAGTGAATTTGCAAGTTCAAAGAACGCTGGAACTTCACAAGAACAGTCTCAAATATTGCAAATGTACAGACAGCTGGATCTTTGAATCTTTTTTGAAAATTTGCATGCACATAAAAAAATGTCCTTTTGAAATTGTGTGGTGGCGCGTAATAATGTGATTTTATAGCTATTATTTCCTTTGCAGTGCATTTGACCTGCTGAACTCCAGCAATCCTGTTGCTGCTGGTTTCAAGGCTCCCCTGCGGCCATCAACATTCGCTCACCAAAGAGAGGTCATGGAGGCTGCTGGCCAACAACTGATGGAGCTGCGGTTGGGGAATGAACGGCTCGTTGCCCAGGACGGCAGGCGAATGTCTGTCATTGCGATGGCATTTACCCTCAAGAGTGTCTCCCTGCTGGCAGAAAAACTCTTCGGTGCCAACCTCTGCAAGTGAGTACACATATATGTAAGCTGTAGTGAATTACCATGTTGGCAGAACACGGACATGGCGAAAAAAAAAAAGAAATGCCTAGTGAAGTAATATTGACACGCACTACCTTACACTTGTGAACAAATCCTGGAATTCCTGGTATTGATTTTGTGGAGCGAAGCATTACTTAGCCCTTTTTAGTTCTCCCACTTGTGCTCTCAGTTATGTTGTGATGCATGAAACTGAAATGTGTTATCAGAGGACCAGTGAGAGCCAAAGCTTTTTTGTAGCTGTACTGTTCTTTAATGAGTAGGTCTCTGTCACGTAAGCAGGAAATTGAACTGCAAATGTTGTGGTGTGGCGTATAATTTAACGGTGGCAATGTTAATTAAGAGCTGCTTTGGCACCCCTTTAAGGCATCCACCCAAAGCATTAATGAAAGACTGCTGTCCCTACATGGCAGTTGCAATGGTCCTAGCATAGCATGTGTGGTCCAACTTCTGTAATATATATACTTCTTACGAAAGGACAATGTTACTTCCCTCTTTAGGCAACGAGGCAATCATTATCCTTACATGAGGAGCAGACATTCAAACAAGCTACAAGGGACATTCATGCACCTCTCGAAATTTCAGTCCACTACAGAACACACAGCATAAAACTACATGGAACACATCAACATAGTTGCCTGTCCAGCCTCGACATCACACTGGGGTGCACATTATCTCAAGAAAAAACACTTAGGACACTTAAAGTAACAGTGGCATGAGCAGCAAAATCCACACAAATAGCAGCCTGACAACAAAGCAAGGAAAGGGAGAAGAGGACTTGCCACAGAAACATAGGTGGGGTCCACAGTGGGGTCACCACCTATGTTTTTGTTGGTTGTCTGGTGGCACGGGATCAGTATGCCGGCCGTCTGTCACTCGTGTTGTGGTCGTGATTGCAATGCAGGAATAAAGGGCCTTATGTGTAGTCACGCTGGCGCATGCAGGCTTGTTTCTGGTTGGTATGCAGTGTTTGAACTGTCGCAACCTTTGACAAAATCCAAACCATTTATAGATGTTCCAACGTCTTTCAGTATTTATGCTTATCATAACTTGCTGTTTAACTTGTTAACATCTTTCACTATGTTCCCCCCCCTTTTTTTTTGACCCTCCTGCTTGGTCTTCACACTGTAGCATGCACTAAATTTTTTTAAAAATGGACGCACATCACACTGGCATACATGTTTCCTTCCCCTCTCTTTTGAAGTGTGGTTTCAGTGAGAAAAGGGGCACACAGCACTCTGGCTGTTTCAAATTTCAAGAATTTTATGCCATGAAGGCATTTCATAATTTACTTACATAACTGCTACCCTGTGTTGGAAGCCCCAGGATTGTTTGTTTGCAATACCCAATCCTGGTGAGAAGCCTTGAATGATGACTTGTGATACAAGTGTACAAACCTTTGAGCCGAGAATGCGTTACTTGCTGGCTGGTTCAGAATCTCCAACCTGCGGTAGAAGTTGACCATGCTCCACGTCTTACTGGATTGTCAAGAAGTGGCTGTGAGGGAAAAAACAAAGTTCCTTTCAACGTGCCAGCCGTGCACTCAAAGTTATCAGGCACTCCTTCTTGACGCAGTACAGTTCAACACCAAAGCAGCTTTATAATTATGATGTCTGTACATTTCACGGTGTTAAGTCCAAGAGGCTTGTGCTGTGCTGCGGACCCTAACCAGAAGTAACTGCTGCAAACACTGCATTTGATAGTGCATGAGTTTCGATGCTCTTTCATATAAGGGCCAAGGTGAGAAAGTAATGTAGTGCAGCATTTCAAATTTGTCATTACTTTTTCAACAAATCTTTCACATTCTCAGCACACATCACAAGTAATCCTTTTACTCTTCACGAACATATCACTTATGTGCTCACACACCTACTTAGTTTAGACATCTTCAGAGCCATGTTAAATCTACCCTTCACAATTAGTTATTCCACTGGAAGCTCATGGGCACTTCCCCAGCATTATTTCACCATATGTGTCCTTTGCAGCACAAGTGAACATTAGACGTGTTGGTGCAACCACTTTAATCTACAGCAGTGGGGATGAAAAATTATATTGGAATAACCTGCATTTCATTACATTTGCGGTTCAGCATTTTCAAGTCGTGCTCACGGTAATGTTATGTATGATTTCTGAAGGAATACTTGAAGAATGGAAGAATAAAGACCCTGCTGACTGCAGAAAAACTAACATAATGAGTCAGTATCACTGCTGAAACATTATTAGTATATTAAACAAAAAAGGACAGCCCACACACAAAAGCAAGAGGCATGACAGGAAGGCTACCAAATGCGGTATCTAAATGGCAGGTCGAAAGTAAGCGCTCGTGTCGTGCTGTTCTCCGTCTTTGTCATCAGTGTGCGGGCTCCAGTAACAATGAATCCATGCCAACACACCCAGTTTTCTGCTTTGTATCGGAAAATCTTTTCACACAGGGAGCCTGCAATTAGCCCCCACATTTATTTTACTCCAATCCCTGTTGTGTGGCCAATATTCAAAATGACTGCTGCCCATGCATAAGATGTTCTGGCAGCTGAACTTAAACATCTGGACACCCATGACAACTGTGCTGGCGCTTCCAGTAAAAAAAAATGAAAGTAAAGGCACCTTGGTGACAGGGGTGGGTAGGATAAGTACGAGTGGTGGCTTCATATATATATGTGCTTTTGATGCAGGGCATAATTCCAAGCATTTCTTCTAACTCAGCACTTTCGCCGGTGGTTTTCAGTATGAGGTGCCAAGACGGCGAGATGCTACTTTGCCTCTTGTTTACAGGTACATCTGCACGCGACACCTCAACCAGGACTCGCTCGAGATGTACTTTAGTTGCATTCGGCAGCGAGGCGGCTGGAACAACAACCCTTCGGCAGCACAATTCCGGCACGCCTACAGGCAGACCATAGTGCATGCTGCTGTCCTGGCTTCAAAGAACGCCAATGCGACAGCAGAGACTGAAGGGATATGCCTTTTCCGAAGCCAGGTGCACCCCAGCAGCACCTTCAGTCACAGCAGTGAAGAGCAGCCAGCCGCACTGGAGGATCCCTTGCTTGAACATGACTACTTCGCTTTGAGCGAATATGCCAGTGAGGTAGTCTGTTACATCGGAGGAATTATTGTCAGGTCAGTCAGCAAACATCTTCACTGTGCAGACTGTGCAGCAATGCTTACCAGTGACACTGTCACTAGCTTGCTGACATTCATCAAGAATAACGGTGGCCTCGTAGAACCGTCACGTTTTGTGCACGCAGCTATGCATGCAGCTGAGGCAGTGATTCGCAAAGGCAGCCAAACAGGGCAGAGTGTCCACATGACAACCCTTAAGGCCTTCCAAGAATTTGCAAGGCAACATCAAGCCATTCTCAGTGTTTGTCATCACTACATTGAGGACCCACAGCATGTGATAAGCCTCACTAAAGTTTTGCAGAAGAAGTACATAACACTCCGCCTGAAAGAAATTGGCCGCCGCCGCACTGCACAGGAGCGCGGTGCATACCTGAGGCACATGTTGACTAAGCGCGTGTTATTTGCACACCAGTAAACCACTATGCATGCGCAAGGCTACACATGCAGAGTCAGGGAGAGTCCCTGCTTATTTGTGTTATATCTAACTGTTTACTGCTTTGACAATGTGGCTCACGCAAAGTCAGCAAGAGCCACTGCTTGTGTTTAGTTGTGTTGGACTGTTTACTGCTTTGACAATATGGCTCATGCAAAGTCAGCAAGAGCCACTGCTTGTGTTTAGTTGTGTTGGACTGTTTACTGCTTTGACAATGTGGCTCATGCAAAGTCAGCAAGAGCCACTGCTTGTGTTTAGTTGTGTTGGACTGTTTACTGCTTTGACAATGTGGCTCATGCAAAGTCAGCAAGAGCCACTGCTTGTGTTTAGTTGTGTTGGACTGTTTACTGCTTTGACAATGTGGCTCATGCAAAGTCAGCAAGAGCCACTGCTTGTGTTTAGTTGTGTTGGACTCTTTACTGCTTTGACAATGTGGCTCATGCAAAGTCAGCAAGAGCCACTGCTTGTGTTTAGTTGTGTTGGACTGTTTACTGCTTTGACAATGTGGCTCATGCAAAGTCAGCAAGAGCCACTGCTTGTGTTTAGTTGTGTTGGACTGTTTACTGCTTTGACAATGTGGCTCATGCAAAGTCAGCAAGAGCCACTGCTTGTGTTTAGTTGTGTTGGACTGTTTACTGCTTTGACAATGTGGCTCATGCAAAGTCAGCAAGAGCCACTGCTTGTGTTTAGTTGTGTTGGACTGTTTACTGCTTTGACAATGTGGCTCATGCAAAGTCAGCAAGAGCCACTGCTTGTGTTTAGTTGTGTTGGACTGTTTACTGCTTTGACAATGTGGCTCATGCAAACTCAGCAAGAGCCACTGCTTGTGTTTAGTTGTGTTGGACTGTTTACTGCTTTGACAATGTGGCTCATGCAAAGTCAGCAAGAGCCACTGCTTGTGTTTAGTTGTGTTGGACTGTTTACTGCTTTGACAATGTGGCTCATGCAAAGTCAGCAAGAGCCACTGCTTGTGTTTAGTTGTGTTGGACTGTTTACTGCTTTGACAATGTGGCTCATGCAAAGTCAGCAAGAGCCACTGCTTGTGTTTAGTTGTGTTGGACTGTTTACTGCATTGACAATGTGGCTCATGCAAAGTCAGCAAGAGCCACTGCTTGTGTTTAGTTGTGTTGGACTGTTTACTGCTTTGACAATGTGGCTCATGCAAAGTCAGCAAGAGCCACTGCTTGTGTTTAGTTGTGTTGGACTGTTTACTGCTTTGACAATGTGGCTCATGCAAAGTCAGCAAGAGCCACTACTTGTGTTTAGTTGTGTTGGACTGTTTACTGCTTTGACAATGTGGCTCATGCAAAGTCAGCAAGAGCCACTACTTGTGTTTAATAAGAACTCACAGACAATGATGCCAAGGAAAGTATAGGGGATGTTATTAGTAGTAAATGTAATGTAAACGTGAAGAAAGAAAGGTGCACGAAAAGATAAATTGCCAACGGCAGGAACCGAACCTGCGACCTTCGAATAACGCGTCCGATGCTCTACCACTAAGCTACGGTGGTGGTCATCCTCCCGTCTACTTTATAGGGTATATATGTGCACTTAAACGTGGGAGTGTCAGTCTGCGCTGCCTGCTGCCAATATGGCAAGTGTGGAAAACTTTTCTTGCCTATTGGCGTCAGGTAGCATGTGATCTCATAACAAGCTGGCAGCTGACTAATAATCTCTCGCATACTACCTGAAGGCATCAAGTCTGCCAGAATGAGACCCTCGCTATGGGTCTCGTTCTGGCACTTGTGTACTGGTTAGTTGTGTTGGACTGTTTACTGCTTTGACAATGTGGCTCATGCAAAGTCAGCACGAGCCACTACTTGTGTTTAGTTGTGTTGGACTGTTTACTGCTTTGACAATGTGGCTCAGGCAAAGTCAGCAAGAGCCACTACTTCTGTTTAGTTGTGTTGGACTGTTTACTGCTTTGACAATGTGGCTCATGCAAAGTCACCAAGAGCCACTACTTCTGTTTACTTTTGTTGGACTGTTTACTGCTTTGACAATGTGCCTCTTCCAAAGTGTGCATGAACCAGGCGATTGATGCAAACATTGGTGAACCTGTAATTTACTGTGGTTGCCAAGTATGAATCTCTGTGCTACAATTATGATACAATTGGCAAACTTGGTGCTGCATGTGAGCACACAAAAATTGTGGGGGGAGGGGCAAGAGTAGCTTAGCCCCACCACTCTCACCTCCTCGTGGTTCCCCCTGGGAAACGCTGGGATAAGGCCAGATGCCTTTACCCAGTAGGCCAAAGAGAGTGGAAAAGCAATGCATTCTTCAGTAGACATTACCCCACAGTAAAAGAAGTCCCTCTGTTGGCATGCCACATAAAATTTCACTATGCAAGATATGCCATTTCTGAAACTCAAGGCTCACAACTGAACTAACAATGTTTTCCAACAAGCCCTCTCGTTGAGTCCAGTGGCATTCTTTGCTGAACGATTTCTCGTGACTTCAAGCCTGCCCTCCAATTGAACTTCAGCCTTGTTTGAAGGCATTCCACAATAACAGCAGCAAAGCACGGTGGTACAGAGATGGTAAGTCACATTCATTACACTAGCAAATATGGAAACACATTTTCGATATAACTATTACACATAACACCTTATTTAGTGACACACAACTCGCAGAGACCCAAGGGTCAAACACTTCCATCCTTCTCGGCCTTCACCTATGAATAACTTGGTCTTTTAAAGCAACCATCATGCAGGCTCACCTACCCTGAGGGTTGCAATGTGAGCTTGTTGACAAATGATTTAAACAGCTTTGATGTAGCACTAAATTACTCACGGACACTGCCATCTGAAGGGTCTCTCACTCTCCACATTCATGCGCGTGGTTGCCAAGCTTTGTTTCACACCACATTCATCGGCCACCACTATAAAGATGAGCTCAAACTTCTAATTTTTCAAGCTTAACTTATCGATGCACTTGGCAACTTGTGCATTAGCAAGCCATCAATAGCGTTGCCGCCTTGGAGGTTGGGTTTCTTGGGTAAGTACTGATATCAGTATTACCTTTGTCCCGATTTCATTTAGGTAGAGCGACTTTTTTCGTGTCTGTCACTCAGTGATCCCCAAGTTGAACTGTCTGTCTGGAGATTATGGTTTATAAGTGGTCTGGTTTGACGGCATCTCGGCCAAGGGATCTGCCACATGGAGTCACATAAAACGTTTCAGAAGCAGTAACGCCAGATTACGTAACGTTGGCAGTGAGGCATGTTGTTTCTAGTAGCGCTGTGTGCTGTCCTTATGTGCCCTCCCGCGTCCGTGTATCGTTTTGCGCTGCATCGAAGTTGTTCACCCGAGCCACTCACGGTGACGAAGATTATCCTCATCACGCGTACACGACTATAGCGTGCACAGTGCAATAGTATCGAAGAAACTGGGCAAAAGCAAGCACAGACGAAGAGAATTTGACAGCAGCGTCCAGCGATAACTACAAGTGCAACGTGCGGTACACAAAGGTAAAACACGCCATCAAGCAAGTACTTGCCAATGCGATCTGCTTTAAGTTGCTAGGCATTATCGATACCGTTATATAACTCACAATCATTTCGTCAAGCAGGAACGATTCCTCACCTTTTCTACGCTGAAACTTTCACCGCTCGAATCCTCTGCCTTTTCTCACGAGCTAGCTGCTTTCCTTGTCTTGGCACCTACCACGTAACAGAACAACGCCGTTGAACAAACGATGAACGCTGTTAGGTAAAAACGGCAGGTTCACAAGCTCCTAAACCGGACCACATAACAAGCGCATTGCACAAGCGACACCAGATCGACTGTGCAGAGCACAATAACGACGCATCTAACTTGCCAGATGAGACACGCCACATCGTTTCGCTACTGCTGTAACCCCTGCAGTCGAGGCAAGATACCTGCCAGCTGGATCGCTTGGGCGCGTTAAGCTGGTTGGACCCCATTACCAATCAGCTGACACGTGGATACTAGTGATTCAATACTGTTCGTAGCTTATGATCATGTCAATGAGCAATGTGTGCAAAACGTGACCGCGCATTCTTCGACGTAAACAAAAAAATAGTCACTGTTTAACGTTACGGCGTCACATTTTCGTTTGGTCCCTCACATGCAACTGTCATGTGCAACACATCTGACACGCATAACGTACAACTACTTTCACATCCACTTGCCGTCAATACCAATGATGAGACCAGTACGTTTAACACACATGAACACACCACAACCACGAACCTGTTACTACGCGCTATAACGCTACAACCACATGTATTCAGCCACAGAATAAATAAGAGACCATTATGGCATCATCGACCGCGGACGGGCCATGAAAACGAAACCGAACGTACAAATCCGGTCTGCAGGGTAATTTTCAAGTCACCCAAAGCCAATCCGAAGCTCACATATACCATCATTCCCTTGCATCCAACAGCTCACTAGCGCCAGATTTCCCCTCTAGGTAATATTGTGAGAAACTCTATGGCACAGAACGTAAAAATGTGGATCCGATGATTCAGCTTGACTCGGATGCCAGTGGCCATTATAACGGCCGGTACCGCAGGATGGCGCTAAGAAGCACTCGAAAGCTGTTTCATTTCACATATGATACGTCTAGTTGGACCAAACGCATCCCGGTACGGTCGATACGGTAAACTAAAAGTGTTGCTGAGCGCTTCGCTTGCAGCGTACTCATCGTATCGTGCTGCGTACGTTAGCTTGTTGCGTACGCCCAACTAAAAGTGTCTAATGTGGTCAGGCGATCGCCCCACGACCATTCCCGTTGCTGTTGTTGTGTTGTTAATGTCATCGCCCCGCTCTCGGAGGTGTATGCGGCCACCGAATCGGCCGCGTCTCGGTGAATGAGACCTCGAGCTGCGGTGTGGGAGGCCTAGTTACGTGCAAGCGGGAGGCTAGTGTGAGTCGGGGTCCCTAGGAGGAAGACTGTCGCATTTTCGGCTTTGAATCCCGGCTTTGAACTGCGAGGATGACGACGTCGAGGCCATCGCTCCTCGAAGCCCGCCGCCGTCCCTGCCGCCATAACAAGTTTGAAGTATGCGGGCCGCCTGCCACGAAAATGCGACCGCTCGCGAAGCCACGTACGGCAGCCTGTGAGTCGCTGATCATGACCTCAGCTTCCGGCGCCGCAACCAGCGCAAGAGCGATCGCCGCCTCTTCGGCCGCCTCAGTGTGTTCTGTACGCACAGTGGCGCTTGCGATGCATTTGCCCGTGCGATTCACAACTGCGACCACGTGAGCACACCTTCGCTCTGGGTATCTCGCGGCGTCCACGTACACCACCTCGTCGCTGTTGCCATATATTCTTTGTAGGTCACTCGCTCTTTTGTTGCGGCGCCCGACGTGGTGCGTCGCGGGTGCATGTTCTTGGGGAGCGGCGGAACGGTGAGACGATCGCGGACCGTGATCGGAACCATCGTCTTCTCCCCGCATTGGGCGTGGTATGCAATGCCGAGCGACTCGAGGATGCGCCTGCCCGTCTTGGACTTGGACAATCGCTCGTATTGTGCAATGTTTTGCGCCTCGATCAGTTCGCTCAGGGTGTTGTGCAGGCCCAGCTCGAAGAACGTGTCCGTGCTCGCGTTGACAGGGATGCCGACCGCTCTCTTGAATGCCTTGCGTATCATGCAGTCGACCTTGTTTCGTTCGTACGCCAGCCACTTTAGATAAGGGGCTACGAACGTTATGCGACTGATGGCGTACGCCTGTACGAGGCGGATCGCGCAGCTTTCCCGCATACCGCTGCGTCTGTTCGTTATGCGGCGGAGGAGTCGAATCGTATCGTCTACCGAACGTCTAAGTCTTCGTACCATCTCGCCGTTGTGACCGTTGGCCTGCAGGTGCAGTCCCAATATTCGTATGTGCTCTACGCTCGGTATGGGAAAACCGTCCGCCGTTACTATTCTCATTTCTGATCTCCCTCCGCCGGGAAGAACGGTTTTGCGGCCCCTGCTCGTGGGTCTGTAGAGCAATAGCTCGGACTTGGCCGCCGAAACTTCGAGTCCCGTACCTCGCAAGAACTTCTGGACCGCATCCACGCCCATCTGAAGCGTTCGCTCCACATGGCCGTCGCATCCTCCTCCGGAGACCCAGAGGGTGATGTCGTCCGCGTAGAGGCTGTGATGCAAACGCTCTATTGTAGCTAGTTTTTCGGGAAGCCCAAGAAGGACGAAATTAAACAACATGGGCGACACGACGGAGTCCTGCGGCGTACCCGTCGGGCCCGTCTCGAATTCCGGTGATTCTGCGTTACCGACGACGACGACGCTCGCACGCCTGCCCGTGAGAAAATCTCGTATATAATTATATATTCTTTGGCCTAATCCCAGCGATCAGGACACGGTCGAGAATCGCCGCATGCTCGACGCTGTCAAAGGCCTTTTTCAGATCAAGGCCGAGAATCGCTTTGGTAGAACTAGAGCTGTCGTCTACGATCTGGTGTTTGAGCTGCAGCATCACGTCCTGCGCGGAAAGGTTGCGACGAAATCCCGACACCGTGGGGGGGGGGGGGGGAAGACGTCGGTGTCCTCGAGGTAATCAGTCACGCGAGGCAGGACAGCGTGTTCCACGACTTTACCCACGCAGGACTGAGTAACAATAAATTTATCTGAGGTATTTAAATCTCAACCGCTTATGAAAAAAAATGAGAAGCGATATACATTGTTAGTAGAATAAAATTCATCTAAGGTGGGTCTATGTTTGTGTCGCGTTTCCCTGGAAGAGTTATATGTGACAGACGACGTGGGACTTAGCTTGAAGCTATTGTGTAACAATAAATACAAAAATATTAACCTGTGCACTTTGGCTTGGCTAGAAAAGGTATCGAGGCCAGCGAGTCGAAGAAGTTCCGTCGGGGGAATCGTTACACCTGTAACGCTTGAAAATAAAGCGCACAGCTTTTCTTTGTACTCTTTGAAGTGTAAGGGTGTTGTTTTTTGTGTGTGGAAACCACGCAACACTGGCATATTCCAACATTGATCGGATAAGACTTTTGTAAGCAAGATATCGTGTTTCAAAGGTAGAACCTGTAAGCGAACGTTTAAAGAAGAAGAATTTCTTCAGTGCTTCTTTAGAAATTTGTTGCACATGCGCATTCCAGCTAAGGTCACTGCTTATCATGACACCTAAGTATTTATACTGTGAAACGTGCTGTAGCACGATACCATTGATACTGTAAGCAAAGGACGGGGGTTGCTTTCTGGTTTGTTATGTTCATATAAACCGTTTTGTCTACTTTTAAGTACATTTGGCCGTCTGAGCGCCACTTGATACAGAGAATTATTAAGTTTTCTTTGGTAGTCTTGGGTTTTAATTGTGTGGTACTGTACGCAGTCATTAGCAAATAGTCTGATGTCCACGACAATGCGACTAGTTATGTCGTTAATGTACTATAAGAAGATCAGTGTGGCCAGTATAGAAACCTGCGGTACGCCAGATAAAACAGGAACGGTATCAGACACATAGTCATACTATACGTACTGGTAACGCTCTGAAAGGTAATCTTGAATCCAGCGCGTCTGCGGGCCTTCTCCTATTAGGCATTTTAATTTATAGTTAAGGTTAAGGTGGGAAACGCGATCGAAAGCCTTGGAAAAGTCCATGAAGATCAGATCAACTTATAGTTGGCTGTTCATGTCTTTGGCAAAGTCCTAAAGTGTTTCTACTAGTTGTGTGACAGACGATAGGCCACTACGAAACCCATGCTGGTTGGAGTGTAATGTGTTGTTAATTTCGACGAATTCTGTCAAATATTTAAGAATGATATTGTCACGTCCAGTGGCGTAAATCCATAAAGACCACAAGGGGGGGACAATTATCTTGCAATGGCGGCCATTTTGTTTTTATATATATACTTTATTTTTAATCGTATAAAATTAAAATTATGCGTTACCATACAATAGTAATAATAATAATAATAATAATAATAATAATAATAACGAAGCAAGCATGAGCATCGGCTCCTGGTCAGAAAAAATAGCACTGAATATCCAATAGTAAGCGACATCGCATGGCGAAGTTAGTTTCTAATAGCAACTCGTAGGCAGGCGCTAGCATTTTGCAGCTGCGTCATTCGGGTTAAATTGTGCAATAAAAATTGTACTACTTTTTGTGCTAACGCATAAAGGTATTCCCCATCGTGTATACCGGCTAGAAGTACTTAGCTTCTGTTCAATGAAAGTGCTTCAGATTTCAGAGTTGGCTTTACGGAGAGTGCGTTGTCCTTGACTGTCAAGAAATTCAAGTAGGACATTTGGAAGATAAATCTCGAGGGGGGACACTTGCATGGGGTGTCCCCCCCCCAGCCTGAAGCTATAGGGGGGGGTCAGGACCCCCCTGACCCCCCCCATGATTTACGCCACTGGTCACGTCCCCCGTTCGCGTCTCAATCAACCCCGTTCGTGGAAGTGACAATATGTTCTAGTATTTTACAGTATGTACACGTTGATGAGATGGGCCTGTAGTTAGCAGGGGATGGAGTGTCGCCTCATTTATTCACACGGATTATCTTATCAGTTTTCCAGTCACCTGAAAGACGACCTACGCGAAGTGATTTTGAATATATAAGCTGAAGTAATTTGCTTACGGGTACAGCGTACCGTTTTAAAAAGGCATTTTTAACGTCCCCTAGACCAGTGCTTTTCTTTTCGTCTACGTTCAGTAAGAGCGATAAAACGCCTGCTTGCGATATGAATGAAGTGTCTAAAGATTTATCTGCTTTATTTGATTTTGATGAGCAGGGTTGAAGAAGGCTGTTGTCAGCAGTTAAAACGGACTGAAAGTAGCTGTTAAAAAGATCGGCTATCTGTTTTCCGCTTGCGGTAGGCGTATGCGCTTCGTTAGCACGCTTCACACTTATGTATCGCCAGAACTTATGAGGCGCTGTTTTAATAAAGCTGTGCAAACAGTGACAGAGGACGCGTTTTTTTCTCCATATTCAATTTACTCTTAAGAGACCTTGACAGTGCCGAGATTTCCTTTCTTTTTCGTGCCCAACAAAACTTGGCGGCTCGAGTTAACGGGATTGTCGTCAGATGGCGCTGTGCATTTTGAATAAAGCAGATAAATCTTTAGACACTTCATTCATATCGCAAGCAGGCGTTTTATCGCTCTTACTGAACGTAGACGAAAAGAAAAGCACTGCTCTAGGGGACGTTCCAAATGCCTTTTTAAAACGGTACGCTGTACCCGTAAGGAGCATTAAGCGAAAAGTCAGAGAGGCGGAGAGGACTTATTGGATGACAGCGATGGAAAAAGAAGCCGGCTCTCAGTGACTACCGAAAGGGAAAAAAACGAAATAAGGAGGGAGAGGTTTTATGATAATTCAAGGGGAAGCGCTTTACTGTTTGAAGCAAGGTCGGGTTGCCTTAGAACGCGTAGCTATAAAGCGAGATTCTGTAACGAAGAAGAACAATGTACATGCTGTGGGGGGAACTAAGGAAACGATGGAACATGTACTGATTGAATGTGGCGATATCCACCCAGATATACGTGTGGGCACGAGTCTACATGAAGCCTTGGGTTTTAGGGACAACAATGGAAAGCTGAACACGTCCTCGATAGAAATAAGTAAGAGACGGTTAGAGTATTGGTGGCAGAAAAGTAGAGATAAAGGACAAAAATGAAGAATGGGGGAAAATAAGGTCATTCTGCCTTAAGAGGCAGAGAGATGGACCGTGAATTTGATTTTTCTTTGCTATAATAACATAGATTTAATCAATGTAGATAAGGCATTAGGCCAACATAAAAAGAAAGTATTTTTTTTCGAGCCTGGTGGCAGACATGTCACCGCCCCGTTATAAAGGGGACGCTCATAGCGTCCATCCATCCATCCATCCATCCATCTATCCATCCATCCCCTATTTGCCTTCGAGGGCGAAACCTTGGGTTCCACTCCCGTTCTCATTGACGGCGTTCCTACAGGACATAAGTGCGAAAGCGGTTGTGTATGCCGACATATTTAGGCGCCCGTTACTGAACACGACGACAAAATTGTCACCTAATAAAAAGCCGCTCTTGTACATCACGCGTGGTTGTCGAATGTTTTAAAGCTCATAATTTAACAAATTAGCGGGAAACACTTTCGGTGCGTTTGGGTACACTAGATCTGAGCCCTTTATACAACGTTGGCACGGTCAAAATGGCTAACAATAAGTAGTTTTTGATTTGTTGGTTTGGTAACCACAACAGCCATGTGGAAACTTACTTGTGGCACGACAACTTGCGGCATGTGGAGTTGCGCGTTTATGTATAACGCAACCAAGGCTACTGTCTTTGTGTATGGGCTACCGATTATCACGCTGGAAGCGATATCGCACGCACAGGATCTTCGCGTACTTAGATGTCCATTTCAATCAGTTATATATAGTGACGCAACAAAAGTAGGACAATGAGTTTACAGACTTTTACGCACCAAAACAACGATATGATTACCAGGCAGACCGCAGTGGATGACACCGGATTAATTGTGCCCACCTGCGGTCCTTTAAAACGTACCTGAATCAAAGAACGCGGGTGTTCTTGCATTTAGATCCCATCTAAATGTGGCCACCGGGCCCGGGAATCGAACCCGCATCCTACAAGCTCAGCTACCACCCGGGTAAATAAAAAGAGGCCAGTCGAGCTTCTAAACCGACGAGGAGTGCCTCCAACGTGGTGACCGGCTCCACCTCGCACCGGGCTGCCAAGCAACCTGCTGTCACCACGTACGTCTGAAGTTCAGGTGACAGTGCTGAGCTGTGAGACAACGGCCTATCAAACAGGCATTAACTCTTACCCACATACATAACCAGCAGCGGGTAGTGCTTTAAAAGAGAAAGTAGCATTACCGGGCCAGAGCTGCCTGGCTCAGGGAAAGAACGCTTCACTTGTCAACTTACTTTGCCGCAGCGAGTCACGAAAATTTTGCTGATCAACGAATGTGAATTTGTGAAGCGCTAAGTTTGCCTTACATATATATATATATTTATTTTGTTATTTTCAGGCAAAAAGCAAAAAAGTACAATTTGCCGAGGAAACCGGCGAAAAGGCATAAAAGTTTGACAAGGCGCCTGCCCCCTGTAAACCCAAAATCCACCCAAAATGACGCATTGGTCAGCGTAGAATTAACCGTGAACTAGGAAATAAGCATAAATGTTGCTACATGCAAGTCACATGTGTATCAGAAAACAAAAAGATGACGAAATTGGCCCAGGCAATTCAAAGCTTACGAGCTAAATATAGAACAAATCTGGATATTATTGAGACTTCTCGCTCCCATAAACGTGGAGACAGGGCTGATAGCGCGAGTGAATTATTGTCTTAAAAGGCACCCGCTTATAGCCTCCAAATCGACGTTACATAGTTTCTCGAATTGCAGTGCACGTTCTGTCATGTAACTGTGACACGTTGAGCTACTCTATCAGAGGAACAAACTATAATAGCAATCAAAATGGCTTCGCCTTACCGTGAGACTCCCCCGGTGTGTGAAGCGAGTTGCCGATTGGGCCACTTCTTAGCTGACAGAGAAAAATATCGCCCTCATCCTACCTCCGGAATTTAGAAAGTACTGTGAGACTCATTTGCGACCGAGTCGGAGTTAAATTATAGATAAAACGCAATTTCACTACGGATTCTGCGATGCTTGCGCTTATTCACCATGTCCCATTGCATGGGTTGCTGAGAATGACGTATGACAGCGAACATATTGCCATGCGCGTTTGTTCTTCCAATTTTGCTGTATTTGGTTTACGCCCACAATGCCTGTCAGCAAAGTTCGGCGCAGACCGCGCCTCGGTGTTCGAGAAGCTTCACAATTGCAGTAGATCATTCTTTCAGGATTGCGCGGAAGACGGGAACACTCAAGCTTATTCCCGAGCTTGCACGACTACCAGTGATAAAACTGGAAAGTTCGACGCAGGACGTATAAAAAACGGCGCATCCCAACGATGATCAGTTTTTCGATGACCGACGCCCTGTGCGGCGATATCAATGTACAGCGAGCATTGCCTGCTGTAATTTGAGTTTCCGTTTTGCGGCCACAAGTTCGGCCAAATAAATAGCTCCACCCTGAAGACGCCGACTGCTGCCTTCGTCAACGTCACGACCACGTGACAATATCGAGCTGCGAGAAAGCGTGACCACGCGAAAGCGATGGTGGTCTGACGCGACATTGTCTCTTGTGAGTCAGTTTTTTATAGCACCAAGCAGGCTCGTCAAGCTTTCACCACACTTTCGCGCTCTCTCTGATAAATAATCACGGAGCTTGAAGAAGCCTTAAAGTCCGAACCTTGCAATAAAAATAGACCAATTCTGTAAAGAAGTTTGGTCAATAAGTAGCGTGGTAGGACGCAGTCTTTCTCCTAAGCGAAACCTAAAATTTCACTCAGGCTTGATTCAAGCGATCTCAGCATGCTTTGGCTTGTGTCTTCCAAGTGCGTCGAAGACTCGCAACTGGTCTTGCGGACCCGTTCTTTTTTTCTAAACAAAAAGACGTAGATAAATGACCGCCTATCAAGTCCAGTGCCAAAGGTCCTCAAGTTTATGGTGTTGTCTTCTTAACAACGCCTCTATGCTGGATCTGACAATCACTCAGTATATAGTGCACCTCACATTATCCAAGCTTCCAAGCACAGACCACTTGTCCACGAAACACCGGAGAAAAATAGAAGGGGCAGAAATAGACAAAGCATTTCACTGGCTTTTGTTAGAAAACAGCGCGTCATATGCGAACATAAAGAAGCAAGAAACTCCCGACACTAAGTTCGCAAACGGCGCACTAGCGAGAACACAGATGTAAAAAGGAATCGCCTTGTGTACTGGAAACGACGAGAGAGAGATGGAAGTTGCGACGTGTGAACTCGAACGAAAAGTCTTTCCTTTTCTGTTTTTTTTTTCGTCTTCACAATCTGCTCGCTAGCTCGTTCTCTGCTTCAGCACGCGGTGGCAAGCAAACTTGGAAACAGTTCTTATCTGGCACTAGAGCCACGATACAAAGAAAGTAAGTGTCGTGTTCGAAATTTCACCCTCAATGGGATTGCGCTATCTCCACTTGGATGAGTGTGCCGAGACTGGCAGAGATCCCCCAGCACTGGGCGTCGGTTTCTTCCACAGTCCGCTTAGGTCATCGCCATAGTAGCTGCTGTTGGGAAATGACTTGTTCCCCAGACGTAAAAGAGAGACGTCGGTTTATTGCCAATACTGAATGCGAACTGCCCCGACCACGTGCGCGTGCACCCGTGCCCTCGATGCTGCCTCCGTTTCCTTTTCTTCGATGAGATCTGGCACGCTCCAGGTTGCTCCGATCCGCGCTATTTTACAACAGCTGCTATGCTAGCGATGGCGGCAGCGCTTCGAGAGTGGATCGGAAACGACAACTTTCTAAAAGGCGTTTTGCAAATTGTGCGATAAGCTGTGTGGTTCAATGTGTCACTGTCGATCTCGAGGCGCTCTGCACTGAAGGCGATGTGTTGAATGCCTAGTCGTTTTTAAGGCGAAAGCCTTTAATGTCTCATGCTCACGTCCGTCCGGTGTCCGTCGGGTGTCCATCCGTCCGTCCGTCCGGATGTCCGTCGGTCCGTCCATCCGTCTGTCAATCAGTCCGTCCGTCTGTCCTTCCGTCTGTCCGTCTGTCTGTCCGTTCCTCCGTCCGTCTGTCTGTCTGTCCGTCCGTCCGTCTGGATGTCCGTCGGTCCGTCCATCCATCTGTCAATCAGTCCGTCCGTCTGTCCTTCCGTCCGTCCGGATGTCCGTCCGTCCATCTGTCTGTCCGTCCACCTGTCCGTCCGTCCGGTGTCCGTCCATCCGGATGTCCGTCTGACCGTCCGTCCGTCTGTCTGTCCGTCCGTCCGGATGTCCGTCCGTCCGTCCGGTGTCCGTCCGTCTGTCTGTCCGTCCGTCCGGATGTCCGTCCGTCCGTCCGTCCGCCCGTCTGTCCATTTGTCCGGTGTCCGTCCGTCCGGATGTCCGTCTGTCCGTTCGTCCGTCTGTCTGTCCGTCCGTCCGTCCGGATGTCCATCTCACCGTCCGTCCGTCTGTCTGTCCGTCCGTCGATCCGTCCGTCCGTCCGTCCGAATGTCCGTCCGTCCGTCTGTCTGTCCATCCGTCCGTCCGGATGTCCGTCCGTCCATCTGTCTGTCCGTCCGCCTGTCCGTCCGTCCGGTGTCCGTCCATCCGGATGTCCGTCTGACCATCCGTCCGGTGTCCGTCCGTCTGTCTGTCCGTCCGTCCGGATGTGTCCGTCCGTCTGTCCATCCGTCCGGTGTCCGTCCGTCTGTCCGTCCGTCCGTCCACCTGTCCGTCTGTCTGTCCGTCCGTCCGGATGTCCGTCCGTCCGTCCGTCTGTCTGTGCGTCCGTCTGGTGTCCGTCCGTCCGTCCGTCTGTCTGTCTGTCCGTCCGTCCGTCCATCTGTCCGTCCGTCCGTCTGTCTGTCCGTCCGTCTGTCCGTCCGTCCGGTGTCCGGATGTCCGTCTGTCCGTCCGTGCGTCCGTCCGTCCGGCCTGTCCGTCCGTCCGTCTGACTGTCCGTACGTCCGTCCGGATGTCCGTCCGTACGTCCGTCTGTCTGTCTGTCCGTCCGTCTGTCCGTCCGTCCATCCGTCCGTTCGGTGTCCGTCTGTCCGTCCGTCCGGTGTCCGTCCGTCCATCCGTCCGGTGTCCGTCCGTCGGTCTTTCCGTCCGTCTTTCCGTCAGTGGAATGGCCACACGCTTTCGCCGAACACACTTTGGAATGTACAAAGTATCCTTCAATTTAGGGGCGAAGCTCCTTATAGCGAGACCTGGTCGGTTGTCTATCGTCGATCCATCCTCTGTACCCCGTAGTGGTCCCTCATCGTACAATAGAGGGCGGGTCCCATAGAGATACATGTAAACTGCAGTTGGGTGATGATATACTAGATGGCGCTGTACGCATTCTGTGTCTTCATCTCCATTTGTCGTCTCGTTTCCGAGAGGGCGCTGTCCCATAGACATGCGTACAATATGGCCGGTTGGGTGAAGGTACGCTAGATGGCGTTGGCGGTGCAGCTGCTCTCTGATTGGCTGCTGCGCGGGGTTGCGCCGGGCGGCGAGCGCCCGCTATCTCTCAATCCCCGGATCGTCGCCGTACGAGTGCGCTTGCCGGATCGTGCTGCTTGGCGGACCATGAACGACGAGGAGCGCCGGGTGCGGAAGGCCGCTGCGGCTCGTGCTCGTCGGCAGGATCCCGAGTTGCGAGCTCGAGAGGCCGCCGCGACGCGAGCGCGGCGCCAGGCGGATCTCACACACACTGTCGCTTTGATTACTGTTGGACGAAACCACTGAAGATTTCACGGTGTAACCATGATTGCTTCACGAGCTTCGCCCCAACTCTTCATCATTCACCCCGTGGATATGCTGTGATTTTTTAGATGTGAAGCATCTTATGGCGAAGCTTAATCCGGTGGTGGTGTGCGGCGTGACCACCCTTACTGCGCATGCGCATACCCTTTAAAACCAATAAAAAAAATAAAACTCCTTCTCTCCCTCTCTCTCCTCTAGGCATCCCTCCCCGCGACAACCACACCCTCACTACGCATGCACCTTCCCTCCTCTCTCCCCTCTCTCCGTCCCTCCCGCGTCCCGCGTCCCCCGTCCCGAGTCCGGCCACTTTCATGAAGTAGGGAAGCACCCATTATGCGAACCAGAACACTGTAGTAATATGAAGGCCGTCAACCACTATAACTGTCATCAGAGTCATGGCCGCGAGCACAGAGTGGCTGCTTAGCAATGGCTAGGCAGGTGGTGTCTGTCGCCCAGGTTGGCCCCATTCCTTGATCTTGCTTGCATGTGTTTGGAGGGGGCTTAGTCCGTCCCTCCTTCCCGCGTCCCACACCACCACAGCGCATGCGCGTCCCCTCCCCCCTCTCTCTCCTCTACTACGCTCACCCCCCTTTCCACTAGGAATCCTCAACTCTACGGAGCGGCGCCCGCGTCCCGCGTCCTACACCCCCACAGCACATGCGCCTCCCCTCCTCCTCTTTCTCCTCCTACGCTCACCCCCTTTCTCTACTCTAGGAATCCTCTACGGAGCGGCGCCCGCGTCCCACAGCGCATGCGCGTCCCCTCCCCCCTATCTCTCCTCTCCTTCGGTTCCCCCCCCGTTCAATCCTCTAGGATGCATACTCCGCTGGGGGGCGCCATGGTAGTTCCACGGTATGAAAATGACGGAGCGCATGCGCCTCAATCTCTCTCCTGTGCAGCGCCGCGATGAGCGCCCGGGCCGCTACCGCGAAACGGGAGCGGCGACATTTCTCCCGCTCAGGCTAACCATCCCCGCTGCTTCGCATCCACACATGGTTCCCTTTAGCGGGAGATGGGGATGTTTTAGATGTGAAGCATCTCATGGCGAAGCTTAATCCGGTGGTGGTGGTGTGCAGCATGCCCACCCTTACTGCGCATGCGCAAACCCTTTACAAAAAATAAAAATAAGAAACCTCCTCTCCCCTTCTCTCTCCTCTAGGCATCCCTCCCCGCGGCAACCACACCCTTACTGCGCATGCGCCTCCCCTCCTCTCTCCCCTCTTACACTCCACCCTCTCTCCTCTAGGCATCCCTGCCCGCGGCGCCTACACTCCCCACTGCGCATGCGCGTCCCCCCTCTCTCTCCTCTCCTACACTCCCCCCTCTCTCCTCTACGCATCCCTGCCCACGGCGTTCACACTCCCACTGCGCATGCGTGTAACCCCCCTCTCTCTCCTATCCTACGCTCCCCCCCTCGCGACACCGACGCAGGCAGCGTCTGCTAGCGAGTTTCTTGGTTGAAAAAACCGACTGCTCGCGCTGCACAACCGTTCACTGGCCACCCCGTATATATGGCAATGGATCTTGACCTCCAAGGTGGTGCTGGTGGGAGATTTCTCCTGTGCGTTGTTGAACAATAAAAATTCGCAGCGTGCGCGTTAACTAAAAGCGGTGTGCGGGTCTCTGTGTCCAGTCGGAGTCTTCTGTCTCTCATTGCCCATTAGCAGCGATTGGCATGTTCCAGTAGGAAACACTGCTCCATCACGGCCTGCTTTGCGCCTCCCCAGTTTTCTCTCCTGCGCAACGCTGCGATGAGCGCCAGCGTCAACGCCGCCGCCAGTGTAAGCGTTAGCGCCCGCTGCTTCACATCTACACATGGTTACCTTTAGCGGGAGATGGTGTAATTTTTTTTTCTAGATGCGAAGCATCTTATGCTCGGGGCTCTGTCCGTCCCTCCCGCGTCCCCCCGTCCCGCGTCCCCCCGTCCCGCGTCCGGCCACTTTCATGAAGTGGGGAAGCACCCATTATGCGAACCAGAACACTGTAGTAATATGAAGGCCGTCGACCGTACCACAGTCATCAGAGTCATGGCCGAGAGCACAGAGAGGCTGCTTAGCAATGGCTAGGCAGGTGGTGTCTGTCGCCCAGGTTGACCCCATTCCTTGAGTCATGGCCGAGAGCACAGAGAGGCTGCTTAGCAATGGCTAGGCAGGTGGTGTCTGTTGCCCAGGTTGACCCCATTCCTTAATCTTGCTTGCATGTGTTTGGAGGGGGGCTTAGTCCGTCCCTCCTTCCCGCGTCCCATACCACCACAGCGCATGCGCATCCCCTCCCCCCTCTCTCTCCTACGCTCAACCCCTTTCTCTCCTCTAGGAATCCTGTACTCTACGGAGCAGCCCCTTGTCCCACACCCCCCCAACAGCGCATGCGCATCGCCTCCCCTATCCTCTCCTCTAGGAATCCTCTACTCTACGGAGCGGCTCCGGCGTCCCACATCCCCACAGCGCATGCACGTGCCCCCCCCCCTCTCTCCTCTCCTACGGTCCCCCCCCCCCCCCCCCCGTTCTTTCCTCTAGAAATGCTCTACGAAGCGGCGTGCACGATAGGTGGTGTGACAGCTGCATACTCCGCTGGGGGCGCCACGGCAGTTCCGCGGTATGAAGATGACGGAATGCGCGCGCCTCATTCTCTCTCCTGTATAGCGCCGCGATGACCGCCCGGACCGCTGCCGTGAAATGAGAGCGGCGGCGTTCCTCCCGCTCAAGCTAATTATCTCCCGGCTGCTTCGAATCCACACATGGTTCCCTTTAGCGGGAGATGGGGAATTTTGTTTCTTCTGTGCGTTGTTGAACAATAAAAATTCGCAGCGTGCGCGTTAACTAAAAGCGGACTGCGGGTCTCTGTGTCCAGTCGGAGTCTTCTGTCTCTCATTGCCCATTAGCAGCGATTGGCATGTTCCAGCAGGAAACACCGCGCGATCACTGCGTGCTTTGCACCTCCCCAGTTTTCTCTCCTGCGCAACGCTGCGATGAGCGCCACCGCCATCGCCGCCGCCATTGTAAGCGTTAGCGCCCGGTGCTTCGCATCTACACATGATTCCCTTTAGCGGGAGATGGTGTATTTTTAGATGCGAAGCATCTTATGCTGGGGCTCTGTCCGTCCCTCCCGTGTCCTGCGTCCCCCGTCCCCCGTCCCCCGTCCCGCGTCCCGCGTCCGGCCACTGTCATGAAGTAGGGAAGCACCCATTATGCGAACCAGAACACTGTAGTAATATGAAGGCCGTCAACCCTAACACAGCCATCAGAGTCATGTCCGAGAGCACAGAGAGGCTGCTTAGCAATGGCTAGGCAGGTGGTGTCTGTCGCCCAGGTTGACCCCATTCCTTGAGTCATGGCCGAGAGCACAGAGAGGCTGCTTAGCGATGGCTAGGCAGGTGGTGTCTGTCGCCCAGGTTGACCTCATTCCTTAATCTTGCTTGCATGTGTTTGGAGGGGGCTTTGTCCGTCCCTCCTTCCTTCCCGCATCCCACACCACCGCAGCGCATGCGCGTCCCCTGCCCCCCCTCTCTCTCCTATGCTCACCCCCTTTCTCTCCTCTAGGAACCGTCCACTCTACGGAGCGGCCCCGCGTCCCCTCCTCTGTGCTCTCCTACGCTCACCCGCTTCCTCTACTCTAGGAATCATCTACTCTACGGAGCGGCTCAGGCGTCCCTCACAGCGCATGCACGTCCCTTCCCCCCTCTCTCTCCTCTCCTACGGTCCGTCCTTTCCTCTAGGAATCCTCTATGGAGCGGCGCGAATGACAGGTGGTTTGACAGCTGCTTACTCCGCTGCGGGCGCCACGATAGTTCCGCGTATGAAAATGACGGAGCGCGCGCGCCTCATTCTCTCTCCTGCGCAGCGCCGCGATGAGCGCCCGGACCCCTGCCGTGAAATGAGAGCGGCGACGTTCCTCCCGCTCAAGCTAATTATCTCCCCGCTGCTTCGCATCCACACATGGTTCCCTTTAGCGGGAGATGGGGAATTTTTTTTTACTTTTACCCTGCACTGCTTGATTCCTGAGATTGTTGCCAGATCTTTAGTACTAGCGGTGTAAACGTTCAGCGGCTCCCCATACATGAGAGGCAGAAGTTCAGGAAAGGATGGAGGGCTGAAGAGATAAATATTGTTGAAAACAGCGTGTCGCCGGAACCAACGTTTCCACAACTGGTCTTGCCTTCTTGACTACAGCGACTGCTTGCCTTTATCGCATGTATGTATGTATACGCTTCGTACACTCACCCTCAATCTCAAAGGTGGAGGAGAAGAGAGCCAGCATGAATTTAAATAATTTCAGTTCAGAAGCACCAGAACGACATTACACATGCACAGTGTTTGTGGCTTTTGGACGCTAAACCCTGTAATTAAACTGAAAACATAATTCATTCTCGCCACTTTGCGTAAAAGGGTCATTAGAGTTCGTCACACGTTTCAATCCATGCACAGGAGGTCTCGGGCGGCGTGCCGGCGCAGCCGGTGTCCGTACCGCCGTCCCAGTATTGGCAGAAGACCCGCGGCTTGCGCATGGGTCAGCGCAAAGAATTCTGGATGACAGCGTCCACAGGCACCGATGAGGGACCGGCCACAAGCATCGTCACCCAGAGTCCGGAAGTACGGGCTGTACTCTCATTTTGCTTCTATTAGTTTCTACAATACTCAAACTGTTATGTTCTGTTATACCTGTCTTGCTGTGGATAGGTTGAGGTTCATATTACCTCGGCTACTCCATATCTATGAGTTCTGCAGGAAAAAAATAAAACAAAAACAAGAAAAGAATTGTACACAAAATGAACAATGAGCAACTACAAAAAAAGCACACTGAAACAAGTTAAAATAACATGGTAATCTACAGTTTGCTTCCAGAAGTTCACACTGCAGTACAGCGTCCACACGTACACATTTCTAGTTCTGCCCACAGTATGACACATCATTCCGTATGTAACAACACATAGCTGTATATCACAAGCGCTTATCCAGACCGGTGTCCACTAAGAAGTCTTTCAGAAAGGTGTTCGCCTTTTAGATGTGAAGCATCTTATGGCGAAGCTTAACCCGGTGGTGGTGGTGGTCTGCCGCGTGACCACCCTTACTGCGCATGCGCAAACCCTTTTAAAAAAAATAAAAATAAAAAACCTCCTTTCCCCCCTCTCTCTCCTCTAGGCATCCCTTCCCGCGGCAACCACACCCTCACTGCGCATGCGCCTCCCCTCCTCTCTCCCCTCCTACGCTCCCCCGCTCTCTCCTCTTGGCATCCCTGCCCGCGGCGTCCACACTCCCCACTGCGCATGCGCGTCCCCCCCTGTCTCTCCGCTCCTACGCTCCCCCCTCTCTCCTCTAGGCATCCCTGCCCGCGGTGTCCACACTCCCACTGCGCATGCGCATCCCCCCCTCTCTCTCCTCTCCTACGCTCCCCCCCTCTCTCGCCTCGCGACGCGGACGCAGGCAGCGTCGGCTGGCGAGTTTCTTGATTGAAAAAAAACGACTGCTCGCGGTGCGCAACCGTTCACTGGCCGCCCCGTATATATGGCACTGGATCTTGACCTGCAAGGTGGTGCCGGTGGGAGATTTCTCCTGTGCGTTGTTGAACAATAAAAATTCGCAGCGTGCGCGTTAACTAAAAGCGGACTGCGGGTCTCTGTGTCCAATCGGAGTCTTCTGTCTCTCATTGCCCATTAGCAGCGATTGGCATGTTGCAGTAGGAAACACCGCTCCATCACTGCGCGCTTTGTACCTCCCCAGTTTTCTCTCCTGCGCAACGCTGCGATGAGCGCCCAGCGTCAACGCCGCCGCCAGTGTAAGTGTTAGTGCCCGCTGCTTCGCATCTACACATGGTTCCCTTCAGCGGGAGATGGTGTAATTTTTTTTCTGAAGATTCATGTTCAGGCCATGGTCCAAGCAATTTCTTTAATATATGGGGGCGTCTGTTCGAACTTGCTAGTCTCTTCCTTAATTTTTTCTCTTTCATTTGCGTACTTTACGCACTCCAAAAGAATATGACCAACATTCTCTTCTGCGTGGCCACAGTAGCATTCCGGTGAGCTGGATCGGTGTATTTTGCGCAGGAAGCTGTTTGTATATGCTACTTCCAGTTGCAGTCTGTGGAATAACGTCTCTATGTATCGTGGGAGCTCTGCCGCTATTCAGAATTTTCTGTGAGGGTCGACTTCATAAAGTAATGACTGCTTTGATTTAGGGCTAGGAAACCACTTCTCCAGAGAAAAGTGGTGAGCTCCTTGCGTTACAATGTTTCCAATATCCGCCCAAGACATGGGAATTCCATACTCCCGTCCTTCATTGAAGGCGCTTTCTTGGCTAGCCTGTCTGCCTCTTCATTACCCTTTATTCCAATGTGGCTGGGTAGCCATTGAAATACGACGTTGTGACCCTGCGCTGAGGCATATTCGACAGTTTCTGCAACACATTGTGCTATTTCGCCATTTTTGTAAGGTGATCTCGTATGATTCATTATCTGAAGGGCGGGTTTGCTATCCGTGCATACCACCCACTGTCGTGTCCCAGTATTGTCGCAGTTAACGTTCAGAACCGGCAGTGTCCCAAAGTGGTTTTGACGGCGTCCATCGTTTATATCCCGGTACTATTGCTCGGAATGATGACCCACTATCCTGTGGTCGCGTGGCAGTCCTTTGTGTTAGTTCGCCAGATAAAGGATGACTGTCAGGTTGCGTGAAAATCCTAAATAAATGTCTGGACGCTTCTCTTGCTCGGAGTGCTGCCAAAGGTGGTTGTCGAGCTTCTGCATACACCAAATCGCTAGAGGTAGACCGTGGCAACCCCAGACACACCCGCAGTCTCCTTGCTAATAGCAAGTGAAGTCTTCCTTCGGTGGAGGTTGGAAGTAATACTCAATCTCTTTCGACAAGTATTCATTCGGTATAGTCGGCGAACCATGTCTTGAGAATGCTCAGTGTCATAACACAAGCAAAACAATACGGACAAGCCAGTGCATTACTGGCCCTCTCCCCTTCCTCTTTGCCGGCTGATTATCTCGTTTGAATCACTGCAGTAAATTCCACCATTTCTGTGTTTGGCAGCTCCGGCACGCATAGCGTCCTTCAGCCGGGAAGTGAGCGTTGCCCTGACGCAAGACCTGGAGTTTTTCCTGCAGGACAGGAGGACAACCAACGCCATTGAGGGAGTGGCGGACAAGGTGTGCACGCTTCAGATAGACCGAAGGCTCCCTCCCATTCGCCAGCAGCACGCGTCCTATATCCTTTCTTTCGTTCCTGTCGCTGCACGAGGACATAATCACATAGTTTTATTCAGGAAAATGACACTAGAAGACACTGTACCGCCTTCTATCGTCCTTCACGCTAGAGAAACGATGGCTGTTACGTATGTCGCACACCGCCAGTGCGTAGTCTGTCGCAGTCATTGTGCAGTCAGCATGAAAGCAGAGATGCCGCGTACGTGGCCGCTCATAGGTACCACGATCGCTTATTTTAATAGCAATTATATGGACAGTCTCGACGGGTTTTTGCAGCCGCCGGCGACATCGGCGTCATGTCCCGTATAAAGTACAAATTGATAAGATCCCCCAGCGCATGCTACGTACAGGGGCGACGAACGCGGTTGAGGCAGTGATCAAACAAGCCGGCCCATCTCCGTTGCTAGGAGAGCGCATGCGATAAGACCTTTTAGACCGGCTGTCGAATGCTCAAGCAGAGAGGAAACACCCCGCTTGTCTTTAACGAGCATGATAATACGCCAAAGGTGGTGGGGTGGGGGAAGGTTCCTCGAGCAGCAACTGCGAGCTTTCATTTTACAAGCGTAGTCATCACTCGCGTGCGCGCTATCTGGCTATCTCGGCAGCCGTCAGCGGGCGTCTTGTATACCCTTCTACGTGCTGCGCTCTCAACGCGAAGAGACGGTGCGAAAAGTGAGCCTGGAGCGGCCGTACTCTTTTACACCAGAGTTTTGTAGAGTTGAGTGTGATCGCATCCAAAAGAATTAGATGCCAGCCTCACTTCGTATAACATTACAATTTGTTGCTATCGCATTCACTGTTTCACCCTTGCGGAGAAACTGTGACTTTTTTTACGCTGCATGATCATTTCTCTCCGAACGTCTCCTTTATTCTCCCGAATGCGTCACTGTGGCAGCCGGAATGGCTGTTTCTTTTTGTCTTCACCCGGGTTATTCTCCTCTCCTGATCACTCCTCCTCCCACCAAGAATACGTTGACCTCTTTTCCCACTCACACCTTTTCTCTCGTAAGCTACGCCCTTTCCTTCATCCAACGTATTTCCGGGCATCTAAACGACGACGGGTTGCGGTCATTACCAGAACACCTGCCGTAATCACCGCTAGCCTGACTGCCTCTCTCATTTTCGGCTCGAATCCGTTCCGCCCGCCTCGTCCTTGGGATCGTTCGTCCACAGAATGGGAGAGAAGACCTTGCCCTAGCTTTCCGTTCCATTTCTGCAGGCCCGCGTATCAGGCGCGTTCATCCCGTGAGAGACGGCCGCTGTCTTCGCCAACGATGAGAGTCAGGCTATTGCGAACGGCCGCCGGCACCAACAACGAGTCGGGGCAGTGGAGACGAGAGGGGAGAAGACGGACACCAGCTTCGCCGGTTTGGCGGCATTGTCCTATGAGCGCGCGAGCTCGCAAAGAGGGCTTACGTTCGCGAGAGCGCTGCGGTAAAGAGCTCGCGGCTTTGGTGCGCGGCCCACGCTGTGTGTTCACCTCGAACGGACACCCCTGCCGTAGCCAACGTAGTGGCCAGGAGCGGGAACCGGAATTGAGCGCAGGCGGCAGCTTTTCGCTCCAAATGGGCAGCAGACCCTCCGACACCCTAACCCTAGCTATCGAAAAACCGGCCTGTATAGTTACGAGCGTGAAAAGAAGAAAGAAAGGGACAAAAAAAAAGGGCGAGGCGTCTCGAGCAATGAATGCTCTGGCCTACGCTTCTGATTCAGTATCATTCAAGCCTCTCTCTGTATATTTCTTTCTCTCTTCCATTTGACTTCACCATCACCTCGCTCGATTTGTGATAGAAGGGCCGTCGCTGCAAGTAAATGGCAAAAAGAAGAGTCGTAAAATAACAGCGCAAAAAACGACGGATGAACAGAGACAGAGAACAACCAAGTAGCCCAATTCATCGTCTTTGTGAAGAAGAATAGCGGGAAATTGGTAGCATCTGCGTCGCTGTCCCGGGCGTTCCTTTCCATTGGCTCTCCAATCCCCGATATACCCTCTCTCGAAAGAGTTCAAGAGTGTGAAAACCCTGCCTCGGGGCGTGCTTGCGGTAGCTCCGCCTGAGACTCGCGCCAAATTAATCTCTGATCTGGCGTTTCCGGGGAAACGTGCTGATTAGGCTAATTTTCTTTTCTTCTTTTTTCGCTACTGATGTCGCAATATTCGTTATCAGTGGCAAGATAGTATGAGTGTATTTATTTATTTATTTATTTATTTATTTATTTATTTGTTCATTTATTTATTTATTTATTTATTTATTTATTAAAGTACATCACAGGTTCCGATTGGAACATTATGTAAGGGGTTATATACATCAATAATTCGAACAGCATGAGCGTGTGTTAGTGAATCCACAAATAGGTAAGTTGTGCAAAGTGAACGCTAAATACAAATGTTCTTCACACATTGAACGCATTGAATTAGTAGCGTTTAGGCCGGAAACGACAGAGGAAATGCGCAATAAAATTGCAGCATCTGGAAACAAAACAACGCTCGAGTAAGCCATAGAAGGGCTGACTTCTGGCCTTGTTGGTACGACATATCTGAAGTGATTTAGCGCAGATTTTTTTTTTTCGAAACGGGACAAGACAGAAGGGAACACACGCAGGGGCTAACATTCAACAAATGATTTATATGAATCCGGACCAAACATATTTATACATTGAAGCAGGGACGTAGCCAGGGGGGGGGGGGGAGGTTTGGGGGTTCAAACCCCCCCGAAATATATTTCTGGGTCAATTTTTTCAGAGAGCGTTTGTACAAAATAACTCTCTCTTCTCCATTTACACCTTTCTCAAATGACGCGATAAGAAATGTGACGCGACAAGAAATACTGTTACATGTATTCCACCGTCGATTACACCCCCCTCCCTCCCCGGGGGGGGCGGGGGTGGAGGAGGGAGGGAGGGGGGTGTAACTGAACCCCCTCCGAAAAAAATTTCTGGCTACGGCCCTGCATTGAAGCAACACTCATGCATGCGCAGATACAATTTCATTGGACAAAATTTAGGGAACACAAGTACTTTTTCAGAGATATTGACGGGGTTCTAACACAGTCGTGACGGGGGCACTAACATAATCGGATTCAAATAAATCGTTTGTTGAAAATGAGCGCGTATGTGTGTCCCCTTCGTCTTGTCCCGTCCAGAAAACGTCTGCGGTAAATCGCTTCACATAGACAATATAGTTTAAACAAAGAAGAGCGAGACCTTTTGCACAAATCGAAACATCTTTATACAATGGATCTATGTTCGAGGCTACGTGGAAGGAAAAAGCACAGACTAAAAAAAAATGTTATGAACAAATACTGCGAAGTTCTCGTTTGAAGAGCTTAGGGTCGCGTATGTCAACCACTCTATTTGGAAGATCGTTGCAATGTTCTATGGCATGGGGTAAAGCCGATGAATTAAAAGCCTTCGTTCGTCCGAAAAGGACGTTGCGAGCTTCGATGATTGTGAAGACAACCAGATATACGGCGCGCATGAGTAAGCGGTAGTGTAGATGTGTGATGACTAGAGGCCGGATTTTTAGGCACTAAAAAATCGCGTTTTAGGCGCCAAAAACAGGCAGGCAAAACACAGTTTTAGGCCCCCAAAATCGTACATATAGGCAGAATAAATATTTACAAAAACACAAATTTTAGAAGAAAGACCTGTGCGACCTGTGTCTATGACAGGAAAGCAAAAAAATATTATAGTTTATGGTGGCACAAAGGCGTCAATGGTTTAACTAGCCATGCTATTGTCCGTTTTCCCGCATGGTTTCCAGAACACGGTCTCTTCTTTTATTGTCCAAAATTGGTGAGTTAAGTTCCCGCCGTCGAATAAACACACTCCTGGGTCTCTTTTTTCGGCATGGCTGCGAAGGGCAGCCCAGGAGCCAACAGCCAGACCGCTAAAACGGCAAGAAGGGTCTCTTTTAGCCTCGTATTGGCCGGGTCTAATCGCGCAGGGTCAATTTATCCTCTCTCTGTGAACACCTTAAAGGTTGCCTTACCAGGTTGGAGCATTTCGAGCTGGCAAGTGTAATGCATGCACTGGGCGCTTACGATCACGTCTGCCAAGATTTGCAAAGCTACGAGCCCCGGAAAGAGGTGAAATGTCAGAATAAACGCTGCTTGCCCTTGATCTCACGGGCGCGCGCACCAATATGGAGGAGGGGACGTACAAGGAATGTTCCTGCGTACGTCAAAGTAGTGCGTGACACTGCGAGAATGATTCGAGGCGACATGTGTAATTTTTGCAATGTGTTGCTTGAATAGAAGAATGAAAGTCGTAGAAATATTTAAACAACAAATGGAATTTGTGTGTGCGTTTTTATTTATTTATTTATTTACTTCGAATCGAGCGCGATGCGAGACTAAGCTGCGTCCATTTCATTTGCGTCGGTGTTCTCGCCGTTGCCACGTCGTGCCGGCGCCAGCCCTGACAAGGCTTGGCGTGTTTTTGATGCATTGTCCCTTACAGCAGTTACAGCGGTGCGACGCGCTGTGTCGTGCTAAGGATACATCATCCATGCCAGCCTCTCCAAGAGCATAGAGGGGATCCATCCCACAGAAACAGGCAGTACACTAGAGAGAACGCCGAAACGATACAACACCGCTTGTGTGCACGACATGCCCCTTTGGGCATGTCATGCGCACACAGTGTAACCTTGCGTGCGCATGACGTGTTGATGCGTCTGCGCACGCAATCTTCCGGCTGCGAGTTCCTCCGATACCGAAGAGGGCAGGAAGAAATTTGGCTTGCGAGTGGCAAATGTTTGAAGCTCACCTACCAGCATCATGCTTTCGCGGCTCGTAATGAACCAGTTATAGAGTTCTTGCGGTACAAAGCTGTCCATTGGGCACGCAACAACTTCCAGTGTCTAACTAAAATTTCTTATGTGACCCCTGTGAACCGCTCTTTAAGAAATAAATTACAAACGAAGCAAAAGCCAAGTGCACATCTGATTTTTTTTTACTTGCACTCACATTCCCCTGACGGCACTTCGTGCATGGTTTCGTATTCGTTCTCCATCTTCCTGCTGCTGCACAGAAGGCACCTACTGTTTTTCTGCCCCCCACCACACCCAGGTCTTCAAGGAGGTGCTTCAATTTCTTGGGAACACTGGAGTAGAAAACCGGCTGTAAAAAGCCCGCCCGCCACGTCCTCGGCCAGGGACGCCACTCTCCTCTCCGCTTGCCACCTTTATTAAGGCGAAAGCATTTAATGTTTCATGCTCACGTCCGTCCGGTGTCCGTCCGGCGTGCGTCCGTCCGGTGTCCGTCCGTCCGGTGTCCGTCCGGCGTCCGTCCGTCTCTCCGTCCATCCGTCCGTCCATCCGTCCGTCCGTCTGGTGTCCGTCCGTCCGTCCGTCTTCCGTCCGTCTGTCCGTTCGTCTGTCCGTCCGTCCGTCCGTCCATCCAGTCCGCTTGTCCGTCCGTCTGTCCGTCCGTCTTTCCGTCCGTCTGTCCGTCCGTCTTTCCGTCCGTCCGTCCGTCTGTCCGTCTGTCCGTCCGTCTGTCCATCCACCCATCCGTCCGTCCGTCTGTCCGTCCGTCTTTCCGTCCGTCTGTCCGTCCGCCTGTCCGTCCGTCCGTCCTTCTGTCCGTCTGTCCGTCCCCCTGTCCGTCCGTCCGTCCGTCCGTCTGTCCGTCCGTCCGTCTGTCCGTCCCCCTGTCCGTCCGTCCGTCCTGTCCCGAGCTCTGGCACGGAGCCAAGTGCCCGCCGGGATGCGTTAACGGACGCCGGTGGCGTCGGACTCCAGCGCTCGCGCTTTGCTTGCGTAGTGTCGCTGTGCCCAGCGTTTGGAATCATTCTGACCGACGCCGTCTCAATGGACACAGGCGTTCACGGGGCATACACTTTCGAAATTACAAATGGTCCGTCAATTTAAGCGCTGGAACGCGGATGGCGTTTGCACTATGCGCAAAGCGTGAGAAAATACTAACGCATGCGAACGGAGGGGAAGATTAGTCTCGCGTCTCGCTGCGATTCGCGGTAAAAAAATTACAAAAAAGAAAACAGGCACACATTCCCGGTTTGTGTGTTATCCCACTCCAGAGTCTAAAAGATACTAAGACATGACATAGTCATGGAATGGCCACACGCTTTCGCCGAACGCACAGTTTGGAATGTACAAAGTGTCCTTCAATTTTTTTTTTCCTCTCCCAATTGCACTGTATTCGGTTGCAGAAGTAGCGTCTTTTCCTCTCCTCCTCCTCCCCCGTGCTCCAACCCGCTCGCGCCATGTATTAGTGCGGTGGGGGTAAAGTGGCGGGCGTGTCCCATTACACTGCTGCTAGCGGTTGCTTACCGGAATTTTGTTGAACTAGGGAACTAGGTTGTGGTCCACCATAGAGTTCCGAAACGTAATTTTCGCCCGGTAACATGAATTACAGTCTCAAACTGTACTCGAAAGCAAAATTTGAGTTTAAATAGTGCTCATATGGGCGCCGTTCTTGAAAATAGGCATTTATAGGCACTTAAAGACATTTTGGCACAAACCCCAAAAATAGGCATTTATAGGCACTATAAAAACACTATAAAAAGCCCTCCTTAACCCCTAATTCGTGCTCATATATCAAGTGGCACGATAGGAACGCAAGGAAAAAAATAGGCATTTGCCTAACATCCGGTCTCTAGTGATGACTGCAGATAATTTTATGAAGGAGGCTGATCAGCGCATTGTTCCTACGTGGCTCCAACGATGGAACTGATAGCTATAGTGAAATATATATATATATATATATATATATATATATATATATATATATATCGACTCCGTATTTCCCAGCGGTATGCGTAGATAGCGGTAGACGGGGACCAGTAATGCAGCGAAAACATTTTCGGGCGAGTGGAGCGGTGTGTGTGTCAGGAGCACAGTTTGAAACGTACGTTATGTGTTTTCGTGGGAGCGCTTGTATGTGTGCGTGCTTATATAGACATGCAAAAAGTGAAAAACATTTTCGGCAGGGAGGGGGGGATGAGGAGGTGCTGAACACCAACAATTCACCCCATCCCCCGTGGCTACGCCCCTGACGGGGACATGTACGGTAAGGCACACGCGTAGTACAACGCTAACTACCAAGCAATAGACGGTTAAATCTGAGCACGTCCGCAGGAAAGCTCTCTGCTTACGCAGGAAGGAAACGTGCGGAGGTGGCAGTGCGCATGCCGAGCACGCAGGAGAACGCGCGGTTGCTTGCGGGGGGTACGCAGGTATTGAAAAGCTGCGTTGCGCATGTTCCGGGCTCTGCAGGCTTTTTGCGTGTCGTTCTCGCGTCTTGCCGCGTCTCCACGCGACCGCATTATTCTATATGGCTCCGGCCGGGAATGTTTCGCATGCGTTGTGGTGGTGGCATTACTAACCGGGTTCAGTTCAACCCTGTAAGTTTTTAACGAAGATGGCTCTCGAAACATGGGACAGTGCGAGAGCGCACATGCGGTACTGCTCGCACGATAACCATTCGCAGGTGGAATGCCGTTTCACTGCACAAAATATTTTTCGTGAAAACTGTTAATGCAGATTATTGGGCGCCTGCTTTAAGTGCGAACGCCGCGCCAGAGGTGAGGCTGTCGTATACAGTCGTCTCGCACCAGAGAGGGATTCTTCTTCCCTTTTGTTCTTCGACCGCCTTGATGATGATATTAAGAAGTGCTGAGCACTTTATAGACTGAGAGCTGTCGTATGCTGTCGTATGTTGTCGTTGCTTGGCAATTGTATCGTCGGCATAACCACATATAAAAATTGAAAAAAAAGAGGAAGAAAGCGAGAGTAACAAAGAGAGAGAAAGAAAGTAAACAAAATAGAAATAAATAGAAATAAAGAGAAAAAGACAGAAAGACTGGAAAATACAAAACGAAGAAAGAGAGAGGATTAAAGAAAGAAAAACCGAATAGAAATAAAGAAGGCTGCCCAGCTCCGCACTTCATTCAGGCTTGGCATCATTAGTGCGAAGCTGCCTATTTAGTAAGGTTGAGATACAGCGCGCCGATAGGGAACTGTTTCTTAGTGGTCACATGGCCGCGCGCTAGAGGAAGGCGCGACTAAAGCCCCGGAAGGGGCTTTAGGACTATACGTCCGAACGCGAGAGCCGACCTTTTACACGGCCGTGGTCGTACTTTCAGACAGCTGGCATATGACGCCGCTGAGGTAGCGCACCACCAGCTCTAGGCGCGAGCAACGCAGCAATACTTTTTCAACCTTTACGTCCGTCCGCCTCGGTGGTTGAGGAGTGGCTAGGGTGCTCGGCTGCTGACCCGGAGGTCGTGGGTTCGATCCCGACTGCGGCAGTCGCATTTTTATGGAGGCAAAATGCTAGAGGCCCGTGTACTGTGCGATGTCCAGTGCCACGCTAAAGGAACACCAGATGGTCAAAATTTCCTGAGCCTTCCACAACGGCGTCCCTCAATCATAGCGTGGTTTCGGGACGTTAATCCTGCATATTATTTATTATTATTATTATTATTAACCTTTACGTCCGTCGCATACGTCGGTGGCTGCGGACGCTCACCTCCAGACTGTCCAACTGTTTGCTGTAAATTTGCGGTTTCCGCAACATATTAACAAAAAAAAACTAGATTACGTAGTTCCAACCTACAAACTTTTGTTACCATTGTTCAAAGCTGAGCAAGTTTGTTACTAACATTATCAAACCTAAACACATCGCTACCAGACAGAAAACATGATTGCACAAAATGCGTTGCCTCTACGCTAGTGCCCATCCTACGCATTTCGAATAAGCTTGTGGTTCCTCTCTCTAACCTGTAGGAATATCTAGTGGTCAATGAACAGAAAAGCCACGGAAAACTTATCTTAATGCTTTCGCAGAACAATTGAGAACAGTTTGACATGCACCTTGTAGATTCCAAGAACATTTTAATGCACAGAAACAAACTTGAAAGCGTCCTGTGACCTCGTTCATGGCTATACCTGCACAATCTACTTCTCAATCTGTGTGTGTGAAGTGTCCCCTATAACTATGTTATCTATCACATAGCATCTCTTGGCTCACTTTCTTTATATTTCTTTATGTAATAAATGTATCTCCAGGCACCCAGTTATATGCATAGGAGCTGCACACTTTTGACAAATTGTACTTTAAGCCTAAGTTTAAACTAATTGTGCGCCTGTACTATTCGCGAACCACTCAGAATTCACCGTTCCGCTGTGGTTTCACATTGGTTACAGCGCTTTGCGATAAGGTGGCGAGACACTGGAAGTTGGAAAGGAACATGACTACTTGGGACAGGTAGTAA
>JALIZH010012359.1:0-46909 GCA_030522465.1 Rhipicephalus appendiculatus | reverse complement strand
GTGGTGTGGCTGCGCTTGCAGTAGTAGCACGCATGACGCACACACGTTAACGAACGGGGAATAACTGCACCTCTGTAATCGTTGCCTTGAACAGTGACGTCCTTCTAGTCGTTTGCTTGTAGCGCTCATCGGTGCTTGGGTTTCGGTTTCGCCGTGGAATATGTCTGAATTTCATTACGCGATAATAATTGATAGAGGCCACCTTTCCTAAATGTCAAAGCTGCGATGGGTTTTTTCGCATGAAGAAATTCAATTCTTCCATTTGACGTAACCGCATAGCTCCACTAATTAAAAAGTTAGTTAATTTAATTTTCTTAATTACTGTCACAAATGACGTCTTTGGTCGTCTTAAGATGCATGTTGCTACAGAAAAAGATAATTGTGAAAACAGCGAGCAAATATCGCATTTTGCTGATTTTTTGAGGGTATTGGAGACATTTCTTGAAACACCCTACATGTAAAGTGTATGGTGCTTTTTTTAATCGTGCTCCCTGTTGTATGTCGCACTGCAGTCTGCGTAGCTCTGCGCCTAGCGTTGGTGTAAGTCATACCGGAGCAAGTTATAAGCATTTAGTTAATAAGGACCTGTATCGCTTGCGTGTCTTGGCTCAAGAAATGCTTTTCTTTGTGGATGGAGCACATGCGAGCTCTTTTAAGTGCGGACCACTTTAGGGGTCCGGCTTGTCGTCCATCCATGCATCGCATGTGACGTGATCACGCTCGCAGTAAAGCGCTGAATACAGGCTATAACACTGCTAGCAATGCTCAAAACTGGGTTAAAATGAACCATCAAGGTCTAGCATAATGTAGTTGACAGAAATATCCGAAACTTAATCGCAATAATTAACTAAACATCACTAATAATGTTTCGGAAACCCGCGGCTGACTCCCAGGACGTGCAAGAAAGGGCGCCACCGCCTCGCCGAGCCACCGAATGCCCCTTCCCCTACTTTTCGCCTGCGCTTGATGGGAGAATTCGGGAAAAAAAACCTGACGGAAATCGCTGCAGACGACGCACACGCTAACTGCCGCAACAAGCAGGAAGTCGATAAAGCGCAGAAAAGAAACTAGCGCACATCTCGCGCACCGAGTGTGCAAATCTCCCTAACAAGATTTTACTCGTGCCGGGGAAACCCCACATGCTTACCTCAAACATTGGCGTCATCGACGCTTTGGTAAACGTAGCAGTGGGAACTCTACGAACGGGAATCACTGGGTGCCCGTGCTACGTACCTTCTCAGGTTTCCCTGTAGTCGAGCTCATGGGCGTCAGCAGGGGGTGCAAAAGGGGCATTTTCCCGCCTCAAGCCACACCAGGCCTTTTCCAAAAACCTAATTAGAGCGCAAACACACACACACACACACACACACACACACACACACACACACACACACACACACACACACACACACACACACACACACACACACACACACACACACACACACACACACACACACACACACACACACACACACACACACACACACACACACACACACACACACACACACACACACGCACGCACGCACGCACGCACGCAAGCACGCACGCACGCACGCACACACACACACACACACACACGCACACACCCAGGCATCAAACACGTACAGCGCTGCCTGGCTGGCCCCTCCTTACCCAAGCTGCACCAGCGATCCTACCCTCCCTCACTGCGATGAAGCACGGGTTTGCTCCCCCCCGAGACAAAATCCTGTCGACGCCCATGGTGGAGCTGCCACACGTTTTTGCATAGGACGGCGATAGCTGCAGCTGGAGCTTATATATATGCCTCGGCTGTAGCCAAACACACTAGTAATTGAATTTGTAAACATTTTTTTTTGTTTTTTAAACACTGAATTATTTTATGTCGGGGCCCACCAAGACTTCAGTGACGTCACGGAAATGACGCCAATAAATTGGACACAAAGAGACGACAAAGAAAAAATGACGCCATTTCCCGCTAAAGGGAACCTTGTGTAGATGTGAAGCAGCGGGCGCTAACGCTTACTCTGGCGGCGGCGTGGACGCTGGCGCTCATTGCAGCGTTGCGCAGGAGAGAAAAACTGGGGAGGCGCAAAGCACGCAGTGATGGAGCGGTGTTTCCTACTGGAACATGCCAATCGCTGCTAATGGGCAATGAGAGACAGAAGACTCCGACTGGACACAGAGACCCGCAGTCCGCGCTTTTAGTTAACGCGCACGCTGCGAATTTTTATTGTTCAACAACGCACAGGAGAAATCTCCCACCGGCACCACCTTGCAGGTCAAAATCCATTGCCATATATACGGAGTGGCCAGTGAACGGTTGTGCAGCGCGAGCATTCGGTTTTTTCCACCAAGAAACTCGCTAGCAGACGCGGCCGGCGTCCGCGTCGCGAGGTGAGAGAGGGGGGGGAGCGTAGGAGAGGAGAGAGAGGGGAGGGACGCGCATGCGCAGTGGGAGTGTGGACGCCGCTGGCAGGGATGCCTAGAGGAAAGAGGGGGGGGGAGGGTAGGAGAGGAGAGAGGGGGGAGGGTAGGAGAGGAGAGAGGAGGGGAGGCGCATGCGCAGTGAGGGTGTGGTTGCCGCGAGGAGGGATGCCTAGAAGGAGAGAGAGGGGGAGAGGAGGTTTTTTATTTTTATTTTTTTGAAAAGGTTTGCGCATGCGCAGTAAGGGTGGTCACGCCGCACACCACTACCACCGGATTAAGCTTCGCCATAAGATGCTTCACATCTAAAACTAAAACCTCTCAGTCCGCTATAACACATGCCGGGCACGCTATCCAGTGCGCCACACTCATATTCACACTGGAAGCTTTACAGACGGGCGATTTATAGGTCTCCTCGATTTGGCTGCACTTTCTGGACGCAGTTCACAAAAGTGTCGTGCCAGTGCCGCGCCAGTTCCTCTAGTGTCAGTGCAGCCCGACACTAGCGGTTTCGGTGCAGCGGTCAAATCGAGGGCAAAAGTGCAGCCATACCGATACCTTGTCCACTTGCACGAGACGAGAACTGGCGGGGAAGCTAGTGCTGAAGTGCCGATGAACTCGTGCAGCACGACGTCAAATCGAGTGCAGAAGTGCAGGTGGCACGAGCTGCACTCGCCAAATCGAGCGCCGAAGTGCAGCCCTCTTGAACTAGTGCAGAAAGTGCAGCCTTATCGAGGAGACCTTATCTCTCACACTTTCCTCACATAGTGATCTTGGTCGGCGGGGTGGTGTCGGCGTCTGGGAGCGGTAAAGGGAAGTAATGCATCACGACCGTGGCCTCTGCGATTAACTCCTGCAATGCGTCATTGCTACGCGTCCGTCCCATTCGGCGTGTTTTCAACAGAAGGGCAATTTTGTCAACGCGAAGTGGCGACCTTAACCCAAACCTCGGCCTCGCTCATAGCATGCATCCCGATTAAAAAAAAAGTCACAGTTTCACTGCTAAGGGTGAAACAATGAATACGATAGCAACAAATTGTAATGTCGTAGGAAGTGAGGCTGTCAGCTAACTCTTCTGGATCCGGTCTCACGCATCTCTCAAAACGCTGGTTTAAGAGAATACGGTCCCTCCAGGGACTCTTCACACATTCTCTTCGCGTTGAGAGCGCAGCACGTAGAAGAGTATATCGGAGATAGAGAGATAACGAGAGCGCCAGCGACAACCGCGCTCGTAAAATCAAAGGTCGCTCGAGGACACCACCCCCCCCCCCCCCACCTCCGTCGCGTCTTTGCACTCTCGCGAAAGACGTGCGGGGCGTTTCCTCTCTGCTTGAGCATTCGACGGCTTGTCTAACATGCGGGGATCTTATCGCATGCGCCTCGGAGCGACGTAGATGGGCCGGCTCGTTTGATCTCCGCTTCAGCCGCGTTCGTCGCTCCTGCTCGCGCGCTATTACCCGCGGGTAGAACGTACGACGCGCTGGGGGATCTTATCAATTTGGTCTTTATACGCGACTGACGGCGACGGCAACGGCGACGGAAAAAACCTGTCGAGACCATCCATATAATTGCTATTGCAATAAAAGAAAGCTCTGCGACGCACTGCCTCTTCTGGCTGTAACCAGCACCACCTAATCTTTAACACTGCATTCCCCGCTTACGCTCCCCCCCGAGAAAAATCGCGGACGGGCTTGGCGACACGAAGAACATTGCCTTTCCCGCTAGTCCAGCCGTGGTGTTCAATAATAACTCTTTAAAATGCCGCGGGATGGTGAATTTAGCCCAAGTTCCGCGCTCTGCTGGCTGTCACACCCTTTCTCTGGTTACGATCTCACCGTTAACTACTACAGTTACCCACAAAGGTTTTTTAATCCTTAGTCATGGACGTTATTCATCGGGGTGCAGACGTACTACCAAGCGTCAACGTGGGTGCATTCACGTTAAACGATTCTATAGCTGCCAAACACCAATAGACATTGTACAAGCTCTCTTATTTCAACGTACAGTAAACACTCAAGTACTTTTATAAGGATACATTTTACTTTCGTGTTATACCAGTTCGTATGACGGAGGGATCAGCGAAGTTATTTCTTTCTTTTTCTTTTTTAAACTACGGGTGAGTATGTGAAGGAAACTTCAGTTGACAGTCAGGCACTTGTGTTCGTGTGTTTTCCGAGTTTTTATTCCGAGGCACCATTTCATAATAACGTGTCCGTACGAACTCGCACCATTGTAAGACTGCATATCGTCCTAAATCCTAGCAAAATGAATGCTCTGTTCCCGGCAGCACAGTGCTACTATTGGAATGAAAACGACACATTACTTGCATTACCAACTTTCTTAGGCACGTATTTAGTGTAGAATAGAATTTAATGAATTGAAGCACCAGTATTCGTGAGCAGTGGAAGACTGGTGGCAGAATATACAACATTGTTCTACCTATTAAGGGCGTAGCTCCTTGAGACCTAGCCTTGTCTTCCGTTGTGGTCACGGTATAGACGATTTTCCGCAGCGGCGCACGGGCGCTGCCATGTTTGATCACGTGAGCGTAACTGGCCTTCCCCCAGCCAGTTGCACCAGCCAACGCATTGGGCCAGCGAAGCGGCCGTGGCCGTAAGCGCCAGCAGCTGGGGTTAGAAGAAAACATGGCAGCACCCATGCAGACGCGACCGCCCGCTTCGATCCGAACTCGGGCTTGCTACTCGTTCACTGTGTTCGCAGCAATAAATAAATGGTGAAATCAGCTGTCGCTCAGTGTCATATCACGCTGGGGACAAATCATCAGGTATGTGCTGTCTTTATTATCGAGATTAGCTGTGTTTATTTAGCCACGCCTGCTAAGCCTTGTCTCCGAGAATTTGAGAATGAATCTTGAAAACGCTGCAAAATGCCGACGAATACATTGCTCTGAAAGCTTCCGGACGTAAATATAAAGCTAATAAATGCGTAGGTTACGCACTTACGGGCCACACAGCGCAGGACGACGACGTGATAAACTCGAGGCGGAAGGGAACTGCATCCACAGGTGTCGCCATGTTGACTTTTCCATCGCTGCCGTCTGCTCGTTTTTACTCGCGTGCACGCAGACGCTACGGGGACGCCGAGCAGACGACGCGACGTGGATGGAGACATATTGAGAAGCGCTGCCAAAGGCCAAGACGGCCATGGTAGGAGACGGCCACGGTGCAGTGGTGGCGCCATCTAGTTTTGATTAAACAAACCAGCTGCGGAAAATCGTCTATAGAACCGCTGCTATAGTCGAAACATACGGAGACACACACACAAAAAAAAGGTTTTACAATAGACTAGTATCAATCGTAATGGTGACAGAACAATATAAAACATCTACAACCACAGACCCTTTATACTAGTCAGCGGCTTCAACGTAGCATTATGTACCTTAGGACCTAGCTTTGTCATCGAATCCCACTGTCCGCTCTCACGGTATATAGAAAACCGTTGCTATAGTCGAAACATATGTGTATGTGAATAAAAAGAAAGGTTAACAATTGATGAACATCAATCATAATTGTGACAAAACAATATAAAACACCTAGAAGCACAAACGCTTTATACTAGTCGGTGATTTTAACGTAGACATTGTAGACAGCGACTAGGATAGCATTAAAGAGGCAAACAAATAAATTTACATTTCTATAAACACTTTATGTCCCTCAATTTAAATTATATGGGGTAACAGTCGGGTAACGTACGGTTACACACCGATACGATACCCACAGCTTCGCCCACTCGTCATGATTCACTTCGTGGAGATGTGTGGAGTTTTTTGAAACAGAAGGCACCTTCTTGTGTCGTAAAGGACAAATTTATCTATGTGACTACAGCGGAACCGTTCCGTATAGCGGATATTCAGGAGGTGCTCCCAGCCAGCCAGACAGACACTTGCTGTACTTTACATTATGCTGTTTAGGAGTTGCAATTGCTTGAGGATATTTCTTTGCGTGCTTGCTTACTATTTTTCAGCAAAGGCCTAGCCTTTATAATTTACTCACCATTACGATACGGCCGGTATATGCGTTCTACGAATGATGGGCAGATCTTCGAGTTTATACGAGATAAATGACGCCGGCAGATTCAGTGGCGCAATTACGAACTCTGTACGGACCGTAAACGAACAACTCACTTTCACCAGGATGCCCCGTGGATGCCGTCCGGAGTGCACGTCCAGGGAGCTCGCCGCGTCTGCAACTTCTCCGTGGACCTGGGTGCGCCAGCGCACATCGTGGACGACCGCTTCGTCTCGTTCAACTTGGACGCCGCGCTTTTCCGCCGGTCGTGGGACTGGCTAGAGCTTGACCTCGAGTGAGTTGTCCATCTCTTTCTCTACCAGTGCTTAGGATAATTCATTCTTGGTATGTAGCTGGTTTATATTGGCAAAATTCCCCCGCACGTAATAACCGAACTGTTCGATCATCATGCAGACGCTTTTGTTTAAGCACAATTAAAAAAAAATCTAGACAAGGTGCAAAATACGGCTTATACAGTTGCACGATGTTCTCATTTCAAGATATTCTTTAAAAATACATACAATATTCTTTGGCTCTCAAGACTTCTATAGCTATGTTCAAGTAATATTGTTAACGAAAATAAAATAAACTCAATTGTCCGAGCAAGTTAACTTCAGAAACAAAGAGTTAGCAACTTTGCTTTTAAACAAGATGCTAAAAATTTGAAATTTATGCCAACGTCTTGTCTTGATCGATCCTACCCTTTTCTCTATTTTTTTTCTCTGCGTACTTGGCTACAAGCTAAACGCATGCAATGTAGTGTACTTAGCATGTATTACAAATTGTTAAATCGGGTGGTGAATGTGGTAAATCGCATAACTTCGACAATTCAACAGTTCTCGTGCGTGAACATGCATAGTAAAAGAATGACACCTTCTCCAAGTCCTCAGAATTATCCACTATCATAGGCTATCGGTTGTACGCAACTACATGCTACATCATGTTCCCAGTGAAATTAAATAAATATGGACATATATGGTGCCCTCTTCAGCCCGTGGTGGTCTGTCTAATAGCGTCGTGCTGCGCAAACACCAAGTTTACACTGATTTCTGTTCAATGCCATGAACTAATCTCAACTGACAAAGCGCAAACACTCGTGCATGTCCTAAGAACTACAAAGGCACTACAGTAGATCAGTCTAGTGGCTCATTAGATGTTGCTCTGCTCTGCTCAACGAAATGTTGCTGTTTGAACCTATCAAAAGGATCACAAGAATATTAATAAACTGAATTAATTCTTGTCATAATATCGCATACTATGTCCTGAATGCTGCTAATAAAATGTTTTGTAGCGAGAAAGCCGTGTAGATATGAATGTCATGTCTCGGACATCGCTTATTCTCTTTCTGTTACTGGACAGCAAAACAAGTCGCGTACGCAATGAACACGATATGACCGAAGCATATCAGGGTTGTCTTTCAACTCGCGCGAAGTGTTACAGTGGTACGTACAACCGAGCGAATCTTCAACTAGCTTGCGCAGCGGTGACATTTTATTGTCTCAGCGCCATATCAGAACGAAACTAAAAATTTTTTTTTATGCGGATACGTACTTTGTGGAGCACTTGCCTTTGCCCTTTTCGGAACTTAAGCCATATGGCGAATATACACGAAGAATTGGCGCTCGCGCGCTAGGTTAAAGCTTGGGGCGACTGCACATAAACGCAGTATACCAGAAGAGAGAAACACGTGCCTACTACCATCCATCGCAGGAACCCTCGCCTGCTGGCGCTGTGTCGATCCCTGGCGCCGAGCCTTCTCCGCGTCGGAGGCACCACGAGCAACCTGCTGCTGTTCAGTGAGAAGAACCGCACCACGCCGGACCCGGTGCGCGATTGGCAGAACAACGTGCTGTACCCGGAGTACAAGGGGCCGCTCATCATGCACGGTACTACACGCGGACGCACATGCGCATAGATGTGCACGGTAGCAGCGGCGGAGTAATGCGGGCGACAACAGGCTGTCCCGTTGAGCGAATCTCACACGCGAAAAAAAAAAAAAGGGGGGGAAGGAAGGAAACTATGTATACTGTTCAAGCAAAAACCAAATTCTCACTTAAAGACTCAAGGTCTGTGTGTGACCAGGGGTAAATCATTGGGAGGGGGAGGGGGCACGCTGAGTCGCTACAGCACCCGCCTTCTCAGCTTCCAATCGTCCCGTATATATATATAATGTAGGGTTAACTCTCTCGATTCCCTTCATTTCAAGCCTCCCCGATTGCTCACCCTTTCTTTTATGCAATGGACAAGTGAGATCTTTAGGGTTTCACGCTGCCTGCATACTTGCTGTAGCCTTTCCAATATGACATGCGGGTAGCAGGATCATATTAAATGCGAAGTGTTTCTCGGCGCACTTAAAGGAGCCCTGCAACAATTTCCAAGTAATCATCGAATAGGTTTATCAAAGAAGTACAGTGCCCCACTGATCGACTGCCGCAAGAATTTTCAGAATCCACCAAGTACGAGCGGAGTTACAAGCATTTGTCGCACGCTCCAAGCTCTTTCTCTCTCACTTCGTACCAGCGAGTGCGCTGAAAGATACGCAGGAGGACGGGGGGTAGTATGACAAAGGGCAAGAAGCCACGTCTGGTAGTCAGCGCGCATCATGAGTGAGCTTGAGCGATTTCTTATCTTTTAGATGCGAAGCATCTTATGCTTGGGGCTCTGTCCGTCCCTCCCGCGTCCCGCGTCCCCCGTCCCCCCGTCCCGCGTCCGGCCACTTCCATGAAGTAGGGAAGCACCCATTATGCGAACCAGAACACTGTAGTAATATGAAGGCCGTCAACCCTAACACAGTCATCAGAGTCATGGCCGAGAGCACAGAGAGGCTGCTTAGCAATGGCTAGGCAGATGGTGTCTGTCGCCCAGGTTGACCCCATTCCTTAATCTTGCTTGCATATGTTTGGAGGGGGCTTAGTCCGTCCCGCGTCCCACACCACCACAGAGCGTGCGCTTCCCCTCCCCCCTCTCTCTCCTACGCTCACCCCCTTTTTTCTCCTCTAGGAATCCTCTACTCTACGGAGCGGCCCCCCGCGTCCCCTCCCCTATGCTCTCCTACGCTCACCCCCCTTCCTCTACTCTAGGAATCATCTACTCTACGGAGCGGCGCCCACAGCGCATGCGCGCCCTCTCCCCCTCTCTCCTCTAAGAATCCTCTACTCTACGGAGCGGCTCCCGCGTCCCACAGCGCATGCACGTCTCCTCCCCCTCTCTCTCCTCTCCTACGGTCCCCCCCTCGTCCTTTCCTCTTGGAATCCTCTACGGAGCGGCGCGCACGACAGGTGGTGTGACAGCTGCATACTCCGCTGGGGGGCGCCACGGTAGCTCCGCGGTATGAAAATGACGGAGCGCGCGCGCCTCGTTCTCTCTCCTGTGCAGCGCCGCGATGAGCGCCCGGACCACTGCCGTGAAATGAGAGCGGCGACGTTCCTCCCGCTCAAGCTAATTATCTCCCCGCTGCTTCGCATCCACACATGGTTCCCTTTAGCGGGAGATGGGGAATTTTTTTTAGATGCGAAGCATCTTAGGCTCGGGGGCTGTCTCCGTCCCTCCCGCGTCCCGTGTCCGGCGTCCCGCGTCCGGTCACTTTCATGAAGTAGGGAAGCACCCACTAAGCGAACCAGAACACTGTAGTACAAAAATTGAAGGACACTTTGTACATTCCAAAGTGTGTTCGGCGAAAGCGTGTGGCCATTCCACTGACTATGCCATGTCTTTTTAGATGCGAAGCATCTTATGCTCGGGGCTATGTCCGTCCCGCGTCCCGCGTCCGGTCACTTCCATCAAGTAGGGAAGCGCCCACTATGCGAACCAGAACACTGTATACAATAAGGCCGTCAACTACCACTACAGTCACCAGAGTCATGGCCGAGAGCACAGAGTGGCTGCTTAGCAATGACGGGAGTGCTCTTGGGAACAACAATCAAATGGCTCTACATGGACTACTTCCTTTTAGTCCAGGTTGTTAGGCAAGCCGACGCCTCCTTCTCGAGTCTACTGACCAAGATAGGAGACGGAAGGGCTCTCCACGACAGCGAAGTGGCTTTGCTGGAGAGTCGCTTCCTTACCCTCGAAGGAGGCACTCAGGCACGCGCCAGCGGCAGTGCGCCTCTTCTACAGTAACGAAGACGTCAACGCGCAACGAAAGAAGCCAGCCATGGACAAGGCAAAGGAGAAGGTGGGCAAGATGTCTAAAGGAGAATTCGCTAACCTACCCAAGCAAATCCTACTAGTCTACGACAAGCCCTACATGATAACGGCTAACATAGAGGTCATCGACGGCCTCGTAAACGGCGCAGTGGGAACCCTAAATCTGTGTGAACGAATAGTCGTACAGCAATCCCATCTAGACGAAGGAGACGTGTTTCCCAGACGATTGTGGTTACAGTTCGACGTCCCTACAACGGGGAAGCTCGCTTGACTTCGCTCCCAACCACGCCGTGAGTGAGGCGAAATGTTTGGGCTATGGCGTTGACACGACGTGGATACCCATAGATCCGCGCCACGTCACGTTGACGATCCACCGCAACAGTGGTGTCGCGTGCAAACGAACACAATTTTGTCCTGGTCCAGGCGAGCGTCATAACCGTACACAAGTCCCAGGGAGGAACCTACTCTTCCATCGTATACGAATACTTGAACACGCACCCACAGAAACTCGTCTACGTTGCCTGATGCAGGTGCGCCAAGATTCAGAACCTCTACCTGACTAACGCTGCCGGTGACCATCGCTTCCACCACAACGACAACGTGTACAAGAACATGATCGACGAATCCAAACGTCTCTACACCGTCACTCAGCGTTACCTCCGCACTTTCCGAGAAGACGTCGACCCCGAGCCGGTTCCTCAACGCACACGCCAGAGACATCGAACGTGATCGCTTGCTAACCAAAGCTGACGTGCTCTGTCTCACTGAAACGTGGAACGCCGCAAGACCGACGATCAACGGCTACGAAGCGATCATGTGTACTGAAGAGACAGACCGTCCTGCCGGCGGTGTCGCCATTTCGCAAATATCACATTGAAAGCTGAAATCTCTGGAAAAGCAACCCTTGACGCTACACTTCACCGACCACAAGGCCGTCGTCTTCAAAACGCCTCGTGCACCGACGCTAGGAATCGCATACGTTCTCTAAATAAACACGCAACCACCGTATTCTCCCCTCTTCTCTTATACATTCTCATTCATCCTCTCAATAAAATTACGCAATCTCCCGCTCAATCTAACCATCTCTCCGCTGCTTCGCATCCACACATGATTCCCTTCGCATCCACACACGATTCCCCTCTCGCGCATTGCGCATCGCGCAAACGCCATCCGCGTTCCAGCGGTTAACGGACCTTTTGTAAATTCGAAAGTGTATTCCGTGGACGCATGTGTCCATTGAGACGGCGTCGGTCAGAATGATTGCAAGGGCTGGGCACAGCGACGCTACGCAAGCAAAGCGCGATCGCTGTAGAGTCTGACGCGACCGCCGTCCGTTTGCGCACCCCGGCGGCCACCTGATTCCGTGCCAGAGCTCGGATGGACAGACGGACGGACAGACGAACGGACGGACGGGCAGACGGACGGTGGACGGACAGACGGACGGACGGAGGGACAGACGGACGGACAGACGAACGGACGGACCGACGGACGGACAGACGGACGGACAAACGGACGGACGGACAAATGAACGGACGGATACACGGACGGACACACGGACGGACGGACGGACGGACGGACACCGGACGGACGTGAGCATGAGACATTAAAGGCTTTCGCCTTAAAATTACACCATCTCCCGCAAAAGGGAACCATGTGTAGATGCGAAGCAGCGGGTGCTAAAGCTTACACTGGCGGCGGAGTTTAGCGCTTACACTGGCAGCGGGTGCTAACGCTTACACTGGCGCTCATCGCGGCGTTGCGCAGGAAAGAAATCTAGGGAAGCGCAATCAGTGATGGACCGGTATTTCCTACTGGAACATGCCAATCGCTGCTAATGGGCAATGAGAGACAGGAGACTCGGACTGGACACTAGACCCGCAGTCCGCTTTTAGTTAACGCGCACGCTGCGAATTTTTATCGTTCGACAACGCACAGGAGAAATCTCCCACCGGCACTACTTTGCAGGTCAAGATCCAGTGCCTATATATACGGGGTGGCCAGTGAACGGTTGTGCAGCGTGAGCAGCCGGTTTTAGGGGCGAAGGTCCTTAGGGTGTGGGTCGTTCCCTCCTCTGTAGTAGTAGTAGTATGCATGTATGTAGCCAGCTCTAGTTTTAAAAAATTGCTCACTAGATGGCGTTGTGTGTATAAGTCCTTGGAAATAATATCACTAGATGGCGTTAGTGGCTTCCGTATAGTTGACGATTAAAGAGGATAGATGGCACTGTTATGATTGGGATCGTCGGGCCGACGCGGTACTCGGAGTCGAGCACCGCGTCGCGGAGCATGCGGCGGCTCCGGTACTCACGGCGGCACAAACCATAGTCAAGGACGCGTGGCTTTCAAACTCACAGCAGCGTTCTGTGGCGATGCATGCGGAGGCGAGGCGTTGCGTCGAGCACTGGTGTGGACTTCGGCGTCTGAGTAGGTGGCATCGTCTTCCCCTCTGTCGTGGAACGCGAACTGGCGGTGTCGCTGAGGCTGGGAGCGCCCGGAACACAAGTCGGCGACGCTCGTGCCCAGCTCACGATCGAACACCCAAGATCATGCAAAGACATGACACGTGTTGTCACGTCTTTGCATGATCGAGTGGGCCACTGTACGGGGGGATTCACTTCACGGTTACCCGAATGATCCCTCCGAGCTTCGCCCACTCGCCATCGTTCACTTCGTGGATATGCTGTGATCTTTTTTCAATCAAGAAACTCGCTTGCAGACGCTGCCTGCGTCGGCGTTAAACGGTTGTGCAGCGCGAGCAGTCGGTTTTAACACGAAAGTGTTTTATGCCGGGGGTCCACCAAGATTTGAGTGACGTATTTCCGTCACGGAAATGACGTCGAAAAAATGAACATGATCACAAGACAAAGAAAAAAAGTTCCGTCAACGGGAGTCGAACCTACGACCTCTAGGTCCGCGACAAGAGATGCCGGGCACGCTATCCACTGCGCCACTGTCTTTTTTTTTTGCTTTATTGCCTGTTTCCAGACATTATGTACAACAACAATGACATAGGGGTAATAACAATAAAGAGTGTCAGTCCTACAGGACAGACACAAATTTTAAAATTCTTGAGGGCTGTCAAGGGTTCCACCCTCGACAACCACTCAGGTACAAACTCCTGCGCTTTCTGAATTTGAACAAACTTCGACATGCACTCTCTGAAGTACAATCTTGCGGGTCTTGCATCTGGATCACAGCGAAATCCTGCCATACGGGCGCGCCATAAACAGTGGAGGCCTGTTAACATTATTAAGTCAAACGGCAAACCATCATCATTATCTATTGGGAGAAATCTGATGCCATATGGATCCAACGGGAATTCCTTCTTGATTGTTCTCTGCAGTACATCCCAAAAAATACACTCCCTCCCAGCAATGTAAAAAAAACGTGGTCGATAGTTTCTGGCTTATTACAAATGAGACAGTCTGACCCCCAAGGTAAAAAGAAACCCCGCTCTTCTAGAAATACCTTGACATGCAGTGTACCTGTGTGAAGCCTAAAAAAGAAGGACTTTGTGGCGGGAGCCACTTGCATTCTTTTAACCCGTTTTAGCACGTCCTGCCCTTGGCCTCCACTGTGCATGGCCCTGTACATAGGAACACGTAAAATTGTATCACACACATCTCTGTACAGCTTCTTACGTGTCACTGAAAACAGATACTCATTAAAAAATCTGACAGATAAAAAGCGGATACTTAAGATCACCTCCCTGAGATACCCGCAGACAGCGCCGATCATGTGGTATGTACCAACTATGTATCCAGGTAAAGCCCTCATAAGCCTCAGTTGGCACACCGTACGCAGGAAAGGATCGCTCACATTACGGAAAAAAGAAGAACCTGTTTATGATTTGCCTTATGAAAAGGTGGGGTAGTCCCAAACCTCCGTTCTTTACTCGTCTAAACAGATTGGTTCGACTGCGTTGTTCCCAACTCGAAGCCCACACGAAAACTGCAAAAACACGATGAAATTTCTGTATATTAGCCCGTGAACAATGCAATACCTGCATGACATACCACAGTTTCGAGACGAAGAATAAATTGCAAACCGTAGCTCTCGAGAACATTGATAGATGATTACCCTGCGACCTATTCGCTTTCAACTTAATTTCTCTTGCCTGTTCTAGCCAAAAAATTGAAGGACACTTTGTACATTCTAAAGTGTGTTCGGCGAAGGCGTGTGGCCGTTCCGCTGACTATGCCATGTCTTTTTTTCTTTTTACGCTCTCAGTGGGATAACACAGAAAGCGAATGTGTGCTTGTTTTCTTTTTTAATTTTTTACCGCGAGTCGCAGCGAGACGCGAGACTAATCTTCCTCCGTTCGCATGCGTTAGTATTTTCTCGCGCTTTGTGCATCGTGCAAACGCCATAGCGTTCCAGCGCTTAAATTGACGGGCCCTTTGTAAATTCGAAGGTGTATTCCGTGAACGCCTGTGTCCATTGAGACGGCACGGCGTCGGTCAGAATGATTGCAAAACGCTGGGCACAGCGAAGCTACGCAAGCAAAGAGCGAGCGCTGTAGAGTCCGACGCGACGGGCGTCCGTTTGCGCATCCCGGCGGCCACCTGGCTCCGTGCCAGAGCTCGGATGGACGGGACGGACGGACGGACGGACGGACGGACGGACGGACGGACGGACGGACGGACAGACGGACGGACGGACAGACGGACGGACAGACGGACGGGCAGACGGACGGACGGACGGACAGACGGACAGACGGACGGACGGACGGACGGACGGACGGACGGACGGACGGACGGACGGACAGACGGACGGAATGGACGGACGGACACCGGACGGACACCGGACGGACGGACGGACGCACAGACGGACGGACAGACGGACGGACAGACAGACAGACAGACGGACGGACACCGGGCGGATGGACAGACGGACGGACGGACGGACAGACGGATGGACAAACGAACACCGGACGGACGGACGGACACCGGACGGACGGACAGACGGACGGACGGACGGACACGGGACGGACGGACGGACACCGGACGGATGGACAGACGGACGGACGGACAGACGGACGGACACCGGACGGATGGACAGACGGACGGACGGACAGACGGACACCGGACGGGACGGACACCGGATGGATGGACAGACGGACGGACGGACGGACAGACGGACACCGGACGGACGGACGGACGGACGGACGGACAGACGGGACGGACAGACGGACACCGGACGGATGGACAGACGGACGGACACCGGACGGACGGACACCGGACGGACGTGAGCATGAGACATTAAAGGCTTTCGCCTTAAAATAGTTATCATTGTCTTTGTAGTGTTCTAGAGGTACACCTAGATACTTGACAGGTGTCGTCCCCCACTTAATATTGGCAAAAAACTTCTGGTCTGGATGACCATTCTCCGTGCCAAGAACCCAAGCTCTTTCCCCAGTTTACCAGACTACCAGTTGCATTGCCAAAACTCTTTACTACAGTGATAACCTCTGTAACACTTTCTTTGTCTGTGCAACAAACTGCGACATCATCCGCATATGCCAGAATTTTAACTTCTGATGCCTGCAATCTAAAGCCGTGTATGCGGCTCTTTTCACTTATTGCTAAGCACAGCGATTCTATATAGATGCTGAACAATAGGGGGCTCAGCGGGCACCCCTGACGGACGGAACGCCTAATGTTAATGGGGACCCCTAATGACTTGTTAACTACTAAACGTGTCGTGCAGTTGCGGTATGCCAACGCTACTCCATCTCTTATTATAGATCCAACATTCACGTGGTCTAACATGGCAAGCAACAGGACATGAGAAACAGTCAAACGCCTTTTCGAGATCAAGCTGCAGAATTGCCACACGACCTTGACTGGCGTCGCGACACTCGAGAACGCATTGCAGTTTCTGTATATTAGTCACAATCGACCGTCCCATAATGCCGCATGTTTGGTGAGGCCCAACCAATTTTTTGATGACACCCTGGAGTCGCCGCGCTAGTACCTTCATCAAAATTTTGTAATCGAAGTTAGTTAATGATATAGGCCGATATGACGATACTAGTTTTAACTTCTATCTTCGGTCTTTGGTATCAAAATAGTATGTGCCTCACTAAAGGACCGTGGCAGACCATCCAGTTTATATGATTCGTTAAAAACATCTTTTAACAGTCCGGATAATTCACATTTAAATGTCTTGTAAAACAGAGCACTGAGGCCGTCCGGCCCCGGTGACTTCCCAGGATTCAGCTTATCTATGACCTTTTCTACATCCATTTGTGAAATAGGTAGTTCTAACGCTGCTCTCGTGTCATCAGACAACTGTGGCATCCTTCTAAGGAACGCCTCTTTAAATACCTCCACATCAACTGGTCTAGTAGCGAATAGTGCCTCGTAGTGTTTAGAAAACGCCTGTCCTATGCTGTCATTGTCTGCCATCTCTACGCCATTGTATTCGATAATTTCTATATGGTTCCGCCTGGCGTGACTTTTCTCGAGTCCAAGTGCACGTTTCGTTGGGTGCTCATCTAAGGTCATTTGCATGGTTCTGGCTCGCACTAGCGCTCCTCGATAGCGTTCTTCATCATAAATCTCTAGTTTCTTTTTGATATTGCGCAAATCATCGGCATACACCCCAGGTTTCTCACATTCCAGTGCTGTCAGCTGCTCTAGCATCAATTTTAGCTCTCTCTATTTCTTTTTCGATTCAAATGCAAAGACACTGCCAATATATCCAGATTTTCCCCCAACAACAACCGGTACACTTGGCTTTGTTTCTTCCTAGAAGCAAAGCCTCTAACATTCAGAGTAGCAAATCTGAGAGCCTTGTGGGTGAGGTAGGCCCGAAGCATGGCGCTTACCTAGCACGTCTAGCGCAACGCTAGACGCCTCCGGGACTGCCCGGCGGACCGGTCTCCATGCCCACTGAGAACGGGTTGTCCACCGCTTTCCTGTCCATAGTGCTACCAGGTCTTGCTCTCAGGCTGGTGCGTCTACCGGCCGGCGTCTTCGCCGGCGGTTCCTCCACGCTCTTCTCACCAGCTTTCTCTCCTTAGCTTGAGACTTCTTCCAGGGGTCTTTTTAACTGCTGTGCCGCTAGCGCTGCTTCCCGAGGCGCCGCCGGCGTTCCGTGACCCTTCCTCCGAATCCAAGTCTGTGCTCGCGCTCCAAGGGACGCCTTTGGCTAGCCGGTCCTGTTTAGACGCTTGGTGCAGACGCTCCAGTAACCTGTCCGCTTAAATCATACTTCGCTTCTTCTGGGGCCTTGGCCGATGCTGCTGCAGGATCTAGCGCTCTTTCAGTAGGTTCTGGTGTAGCGTCTCCGGCAGATGCTGATGCGTCCCAGTCTAGTTCAGCTACACTCCCATCTCCACTGCCTTTGGCGGCGTCCTCTGCCTCGGTTACGTCCATGATGTGTTGTGCTGCATCCTCGGTCTCCACTGATCGGACTCCACTGCATCCTCGGTCTCCACAGAGCGGACGCACTGCGCGTCGACGTGTCCGAAACGCCGGCAGTGTGAGCACCGTGGCACCTTACACTCGCGACGCACATGTCCCGTTCCGTTGCAGCGCAGGCACTGCATAGGCCGACCAGGGGCGACCACTAAGGCTAATTCACCAGCGACTCGGATCTGGTGTGGTAGGTCGTCCACTCTCATACCACTGTTGAGCTTAATGAGCACCGTGCGAGTTGTCGAACTCTTCTCGCTAACTCCTTCTACACGCCAACGCTCTCGGGTCACTTCCGTCACTCGGCCAAACGCGGCCAGCGCTGTGCGCACGTCGTCGTCCGCCACTCCGTGCAACAGCCAGTGAAGTCGCAGCCTCACCTGCTGCTCCTGGGGGTCGATGACAAGACAGCGTCTTCCCTTGACCTGGAGTTCCTTCAGTTGAACCAATCTCTTCGTCGCCTCCGCGCTGTTTAAAGTGACGGCCCACACGTGGTTGATCTGGTGGGCGCCCAGCGCCAACACGTCGGGAAGCAGTCGTTCCTTGTCCAGAGCATCCCGGAAATCTTCGACCTTGAAAGGCCTCACTCGAATATCTCCGTGCAAAAACTGTGTTTAAAACAACACGTCCTGTTGGCAGATTCGGCAAGATGATCTCAAAATCCTTGTCAGTTTCATCTGTAATCCTGTTCCCGCGGCCACCAAGAACCGCCTTCGCTGCTCCACGGGAGCCCATGATTCTTGCGTCCGACGCGTGCGAGTGCCGGCGAAAGAATGACTGCGCCACGGTCACATACTTTGCAGGCTCTAAAAACAAGCCTTTTATATCTACCACTGTCCTCTCACAGTGCTCTTGCTAAGAGAAGTAATGCATTATGACCGTCAAATCCCCGATTAGTTTCTTCAAAGCGTTGTTTCTCCGCGTTCGTCCCATTCGGCGTGCTTCGAATAGCAAACGTGCAATTTTGCCGACGCATTAACACACTGTCAGGTGGCGACCTTACCCCTAACATCCACACTTGTAGCATCCGTCCATACCAAAAATAGCTGTGCGACGCGCGAGTGCGTCGCGTGGCCTAACTCCGCGTCCCTAGCCATGTTCCTAGCTCGCGCCGCGAAAAATCGCAGCTGGCCAACGGGGAAGACACGACGCGCGCTGCGTTTCCCGCTGGTCGCCAGCGTTGTTCAATAACTCTAACATGCCGCGAGTAGGCGACCTTAGCCCAAGTTCGGCGCCCAATCATTGACGCTCTTCTGGTTGTCACACCGCTTTCAATGACTCCGCTCTCACCGTACAGCTACACAAGCATCTATGACCACAAGGTTTTCTTTAATCATTCATCATAGGCGTTAGTCATCGGGATACAGATGTATCATCAAGCGTCAACGTGGATGCATCCACGTTAAAGGGTGCTATAACTGTCAACACACCCATAGACATTGTGCAAGCTCTTTTACATCAATGTGCAGTAAACATTCGACTACTTCTGTAAGGACACGTTTCACTTCCGTGTTATACCGATTCCTATGACGGAGGGATCGACCATGTTTTTTTTTCAATCAAGGAACTCGCTAGCAGACGCTGCCTGCGTTGGCTTTGCGAGGCGAGAGAGGGGGAGCGTAGGAGAGGAGAGAGGGGGAGGCGACGCGCATGCGCATTGGGGGTGTAAACGCCGCGGGAGGGATGCCTAGAGGAGAGAGAGGGGGGAGCGGACGCGCATGCGCAGTGGGGGGTGTGGTTGCCGCTGGGAGGGGATGCCTAGAGAAGAAAGATGGGGGAGGGGACGCGCATGCGCAGTGAGGGTGTGGACGCCGCGGGAAGGGATGCCTAGAGGAGAGAGGGGGAGCGTAGGAGAGAGAGGGGGGAGGGGACGCGCATGCGCAGTGGGTGTGTAAACGCCGCGGGCGCGAGGGATACCTAGATGAGAGAGAGGGGGAGCGTAGGAGAGGAGGTGTGTGGGGAGGGTTCGCGCAGTAAGGGTGGTCAGGAGGCACATCACCACCACCGGACGGACGGACGGACGTGAGCATGAGACATTAAAGGCTTTCGCTTTAATAAGGCCGTCAACCACCACTACAGTTACCAGAGTCATAGCCGAGAGCAGAGAGTGGCTGCTTAGCAATGGCTAGGCAGGTGGTGGTTGCACACAACGAATAACACGCACTACCGGTGGTGTCTGTTGCCCACGTTGACTCCATTCCTTGATCTTGCTTGCATGTGCTTGCGGAGGCTTTCTCCGTCCCTCCTTCCCGCGTCCCACATCTCCTCTCCTATGCTCCCCCCTTTCTCTCCTCTACGAATCCTCCGCTCTACGGAGCGGCGCCCGCGTCCCGTTGACTCCATTCCTTGACCGTGCTTGCATGTGCTTGCGGGGGGCTTTGTTCGTCCCTCCTTCCCGCGTCCCACACACCCAGAGCGCATGCGCGTCCCCTCCCCCTCTCTCTCCTCTAGGAATCCTCTACTCTATGGAGCGGCGCGCACGACAGGTGCTCTCTCCTCCCCCTACGCTCCCCCCCTTTCTCTCCTCTACTCTACGAAGCGGCGTCCCACACCACCACCAGCGCATGCGCGTCCCCTCCCCCCTCTCTCTCCTCTCCTACGGTACCCCCCATTCTCTCCTCTAGGAATCCTCTACTCTACGGATCGGCGCGCACGGCAGGTGGTGTCGACAGCTGCATACTCCGCTGGGGGAGTCACGGTAGTTCCGCAGTATGAAAAGGACGGAGCGCGCGCGCCTCATTGTCTCTCCTGTGCAACGCCGCGATGAGCGTTCGGGCCGCTGCCGCGAAACGGGACCGGCGACGTTTCTCCCGCTCAAGCCAGCCATATCCCCGCTGCTTCGCATCCACACATGGTTCCCTTTCGCGGGAGATGGGGAAATTTTTTTTTTTTTTTTTGCTTCAAACGCGCGGCTTACTTCAAGTGTGATCGCGAGTCGGCGCAAGCGCACGACGGGGCAATCCGCGGTGGCCGCGGCAAATCCAGCTCGTGATGCTCAAATTAGCCAATGGCTTTGAACTTTGCGTTTATGGAACGGTCATTTTGGTTTATGACATCGCTGGTTGTGTTTATAACGTGGTCATTTGGGTTAATGGCAGGACTGGTTAGAACAGCGAGCGATTTCTAACTGACTTCGAGAATTTAATGTCAATTCTAGGCCGCCTGTTGCGCTTTAATGTTTGGCTAACATGTTCCCGGGAGCCTCGACAACCGATCGATGGTGTTTTTGAGCACGCTGAGAAAGCGTTGCAGGGCCCCTTTATGGGACGTTGAGCGTATCTGTCTAGCCACCTACAATTCTGTGCTCGTCCGCGCAACGCACAATACTCCATTGTGCGCGGGCGTGCAGAGCGGAGAGAGCAGGACCACTCGATCTCGAAACAGAGCGGGTGGGAAGGCGATGAGCGAAGGCAAAAAAAAAAAAAAAAAAAAAAAAAAAAAAAATGAGGGAGCCCTTCCCTTGCTGGGATATTGTGGTAAGCGAAGCTTAAGGTGTGTGCGCCTGACCTGACACTTTTGTTTATTTCTTTCTATCGCACTAAGCAGTGCTCCTTCCTAATTTTTTTTCTTCCTCCATGCCGGGAATCGGACCTTCAACCACCTGCATAGCGGCGCGACACTTCAGTTGCTACAAGCAATAACGACGATCATGCGTTCATAGCAAGGCGACAATGAATTGTGGCAACATGAAATGACACGTGACCTCTACAAGACATCAGACCGCCATATCAGAAACGGCTGAACGCCGACTGTCTTACGATAAATAGAGCATCAGTGATTCGAAAACGGCGCATACAAATACACATGTGACCATAGGCGTGCGCAGGGTTCCCCTTTCAGGGGGGGTAGGCTAAGGTTCGTCGCAGCGCCCCATCCCTATTCAATGTGTGGGGCAGACTTTGCGCCCTCCCCCACAGGTGACAACCCCCCCCCCCCCCCTCCGTGCGCACGCCTATGCATATGACCGCGGCGCATATCGAGAGCTACATTTTTCTATGGGAAGCCATCCAGTTTGTGTCCGGCCAAACACCACGTAAATGGTTGATACTTTCTGACTCAAAATCCGCATTGCAAGCCATTGACTCTTGCGCAAAAAGCGGACAACATTTTGCATTAACATTAGAAATTATTGAAGCATTCGACCTCAAGCAGAGGAATGGCCACACAATCACATTGCAATGGATCCCTGGACACAGTGGACTGGCAGGCAATGAGCTTGCTGATGCTGAAGCAAGAGCCGCTGTGTATAACGGCCCCATTGACGTGAAAGTGCCGTATTCCAGAAGTGACGTGAACTCTTTATTGAGATCGCTCATGCGAGAGTGCGCAACGGCTTATTGGTCGCCGCCAGACCATCGATGCAGGCGTCTGCGAGAAATAGATCCTGAGATGACTTTTCGCCTCCCAGCTACAATCAACCGCAGCAACTCCAGTTTACTACACCGGATTCGTCTGGGTGTTGCATTCACTCGCCGCTACGCACACCTCATCCGCCGTGCGGACAGCCCGAACTGTGAACGCTGCCAAGTGTGTGAAACAACGGCGCATATATTTTTGTGATTGCCCACTTTACGTGTCGCAACGAAAAACGCTAGCTTCAACGCTGGCAGGAATTGGTGTGGGAACGCTAAATGAAAGTGGCATTCTGTCAGCAATGTGTGATCAGACGAGATCAACAACTGCTATAAGAGCCGTAATAGATTTCCTAAGTAGTACAGGACTGGACGCTAGACTCTAGCGAAGCCACAATGCTGTGTGTTCATTGTATATACGCATAACCTGTTTATCTCCCCATCATCACCCTTCATCACTTCTTTTTTTTCCCCTTGTCCCTCTTCCCCTGTGCAGAGTAGCAGGCTAGAGCGAACTAGCTCAGGCCGACCTCTCTGCCTTCTAATAAATCATTCTCTCTATCTCTCTCTAGACTTCATGCCTTTGTCCACTCGCAGGCACCGGGTTTTTGTACAACGCCACCCCTGCCACCGAAATTTGTAACTCATAACAAGCTTCGCTTAGAAATGTGTCATATTCTACCAACGCCATCGACGCAATGCATGCATGGCGGTGGTCGGTAGGTTAATTGTATTCCGGTGCTCGGCGTTCGCCGCTGTCTCCGGTTGTAATTTCCGGCAACCACGGCACATCGAGCACAGTTGCCGCCTCGACTCTGACACGGTGATCGCGGTAGCTGCCGAATTCCGCGATCATTCGTATCGTAACAGGACCGCACGATTTCGCAATGCAGCTTGCACTTTCCCGTTGGTAATTAAGTATTTCGCAACAGCGACTCATCGAGTTTCTCCATGACAGCGCCATCACAGTGGCTCCTCCTAGACCAAAAGTGCACCATCGAGTCTTCCACACTATTTACTCAAATACGCTATTTGTTCAAACACGTCCTTCCACCTCGAAACGTTTGGCAAAACGTTTCGAAGGTTTTAGTGCAGCATGGCTAACTTTCCGCCGCCTGTTTCGCGTAACATCGATTCCCACAGTGCGTGGGATTTGCCAATTTTTCAATATCTAATTCACTGCACTCGAACATTTCCTGTCCCCAGGCGACGACTGGATCCGTCTGAACACGTTCGTGAAGACCGTCGGCTGGGAGCTTCTGTTCAGTCTCAACGGGCTGAACAGGCGCAGTGGGGCCTGGGACTCATCCAACGCCGTGCGCCTGCTGCGGTTCAGCGACCTCCTCAAGCTCAAGGTACACTGGCAACTTGGAAGTGGTAAGTGCTGCAAGGAGCTGTTCACGATATCTCGTGCCCCAGCTGCCGTCACGTTACTTTCGCGGCTGAACGCTGCAAAACACCACGGTTAAGTGTAGACCTCCGAAGACCCTCTCCTATGGTGCAATGCTAGCTGAAGTACCGCTAGAGGAACCATTGAGCTGCTTCATGCTCACGCGGCCTCCCAGCAGGTTCTTACTTGACCAATCAGTTGTTCTTCTGGGCAGGCATCTTTTGTAAGTTCCTCTGCGACTTCTGTCAGGAGGCTGGCCTTGACATCCGCCCGCCCATGCGCATATGCCATAGCAGTGTCGGTGCGCGGGGCGGGTGAAAACTCTCTCGAGGCAAACGGTGCTAGCTCACGTAGCAGATGCTGGCAGGTGGCGTGAATGCACGTAAGAGTGATATGTTGTTTTTAGTTTTTTAATGTTAAAAGTGAAGCGCATAAAGTACTCAGCGGACAAGAGAACGACGAGGACAAGCGCTAACTTCCAACTATCATTTATTAAAGCGATACACAAATAGATACCTGTCACATGATATCACAACCATATCAGTCGTAGTACTAGGGTGAAAAAACAAACTAAGCCCAAACAGCAGTGTGGTGAAAAAACAAAGACCAAACAGCAGTGAAACTACGCAGGAACAACACGTGCCGGTGAAATTAAGTAATCTAGTTTTTTTCTTTGTTAGTGCGATGGATGGCTTGCTGACGCAGCTTCCATTTGCTATCGCTGCCGCCTCAATGATGAGCCTAGTGCTATCAGTACTTAATTTCACCGGCACGTGTTGTTCCCGCGCTGTTTGGTTTTAGTTTGTTTTTTCACCCTTGTGCTTCGACTGATATGGTTATGATATCACGTGACAGGTATTTATTTGTGTGTTGCTTTAATAAATGATAGTTGGAAGTTAGCGCTTGTGCTCGTCGTTCTCTTGTCCGCTGTGTACTTTTCGCGCTTAAGTTTTAACATTATGGAATACCAACTAGCCGCTCCCACACTTTGCTTTTGTTTTTATGCTTAGGTGAAAATAGGACGGGGAACCCTCTTCCTTCTCTAATTCTCTCGTTATTTATAGCTATCATTATCAAAGCATCATGATTACTGAAACCATGTTACGTAGAGAATAACTAGAATTGACAGGAAGTCGACGAAAAATGGAAGCATCAGGACAGAGCTAACGTTTCGGCAAGGCAAAACAAATCCCTTTCGGAGAAGGAAGCCTGTTTTGGCTTTGGCTTGAAGTGCGCTAATCGAAACGCCGACTCCAGGCTAACACTTCTCTTGTTCGAGCACAGCTAAAGTCTGTCCCATACCGTTACTAAGTCGGAGCTGTTTAAAAAGCAGGATTATAGCCACTCAGGCTTTTGACGATAACGGCGGCCGAAGGTCCCTCGTGTTAAATTCCAAGAAATGTGCACTTCCCATCTTTATTCCCGGAAAACCACATACTAAGGGAAGGTCACTGAGTGAAGCACGTAATGTCTTCGTTTTTTTTAATCCATTGTGAATCAGGTTGTGTTTTGCCTCCCCCCCCCCTCCTTTAATGGGGAGCCTTGCGCACGCCTAGGGACGTACACATTAACACAAGAAAAGCGCGAGATCTGAGCGGTCTCTAGCATGGTCTTTTGTGGTATTAAGAAGCTGCGGTTAACCCCCCACCATAATTTTTTTTTCTTGAACATATTTGGTCCTGCCGTGGGGACGCTGATATGTGAACAGCTCCTCATGAGACACACGCTTAAACACGTAGAACTGGAGGCCACCGGTCTGGTGCATGCGGACGAGCTGGCTCGTGACTACGGCGCCCTCCGGCACCTGCTACTCTTTTGGCCGGCCAAGGGCAACCTTGTGGGTCCAGACATCGGAGACACCTCGCCGGACGCCCTCGCGTTCCTCGACAGGTGTGTGGCAAGACGGCTATGTATACACTACAGGGAACTTGATTTCAAACACATCGATTTCATCGACAATCTTTCTTGGGAGCCTGGTCGAGGCATGCGGAGATAACAGTTGCAACAGTTGCGCTTTGATCAATGCCAAAGGTTATCAATAGATCAAGGGGTGTGTATCATGACCCAAACGATAACACTTCAACATATACGCAAAGGCAAGAGACAGAATGGCGAGGGGAAGGGAAGTGCATGACTGTCTTACTTCTGTTGACGCTGTATATACTTCGCACCATCGCAAAACAGGTCGCGGTCCACCACGCAAAAAAAAGACGCGCACAGATACTTAAAACCTGCTAGATCGAACCACAGCTCTTCTAACTCTTTAACACCCACCTCCCCGTTCTCGTTTATTCACGAGGTCACGTAGGCAGAATCATGGGTACCGGGGGGCTTAGTAGGGGAACCATGATGGCTGCACACGCTGCGACATGCGCAGCGGGCATATTTTGTTATTTGCAATGACTGCCGGGCTCCAGCCCCGGCCAGATGTAACAGGCCAACCCGAGCTTTAATCCCACTATTCCACCCTGTGCCACATCTCGCGTAGAACCTGATGCCCAAAATCTACCGTCTCGTTTGCAGAACGGTGTTGTCGGACATTGAAATAAGGGTACAACAGCGTATACGGTCATGGCAAAATATTGCCTATCCTCTGTTGCCGGAGGAAGATCAAGAGCGCTATACCGTACGAAGCCCTAGCAGAACGTCGGTGTCTACGCAGCACGTTGCGCATAGAAAACTGATCACTGTACCCAGATGTCTGCCATGGAATATTAAGTGCTGTGTGCGCCGTTATTTGCTTTCAGTTAAGGGACAGATGGGTGAACAGACGCCGAAACTTTCGTATAGCGGCCTCGTAGCTAACCGCTGACTTGTAAGGGTAGAATCTGAAGAGAGTTGGTTGTTATTCCTCTAGAAGTGTAATAATGCCCACGTATAGTTATAGCAGAATCAACAGGCAGAGACGACTCTTTGTCTCTGCATGTGCCGTGCACTTTCACGGCTGGCACGTTGGCATAGCGCACACAAACTAGGTTCCGAGCTAAGCTTTAACCTCTTAGAACACATGCGTTGAATTGCTTTCCCACAGGCCTTCATGCTGGTGCGGCTTCATATTGTGAACAACGGGTAGTTCATTGCCCACTCAGGGCTCGCATCCTATTGATATGCCGTCTCGAGAACATTTAAATTGCGCATACTCACTGCGGCGAGTGCAGAACGTATTAGTTTTATTACCTGATATCAATGCGCAATTGAAAACCTGCAACCACGAATGGAGCACGAACACATGATAGACGTAACGTTTAGAGACAGGGAGATTATGATGAAGACAAGAGAGCAGAAGGTAGCTCACATGCTAGGTGAGTTTAAGAGAAAGAATTGAAGCTGGTCGGGCTGTGCAATACGTACAGTCATTCTATGTCGATAATAGAATGAGTACTGCCAGAACAAAATGAGATAGAAGGATTCTCGAAGATTAGATGCTAGCAATTGAAAAGACGAAAAAAAAAACTACTCCTGTCTTGCGGCTAACGCAAGGCAGGGTGGACTAGAGCAGTGCTTCTCAAATGGGGGCCCGCGTACCCCAGGGTGTCCGCAGAAGCCATTTCTGGGGGTCCAAATCCGTCCTCGAGCAAGGAAAAAAAAAAAAAAAAAACGCCTGTTTTGAAGGCACGCTATGTCCCGTGACAGCGGTCCCTTTTAATTTTTTTTTTCTGCTTCACCGTATAACGGTTTCGCATGGAGGTGGAGCTGAGCTATGCTTTCCTTCTCCATGAGATGAGTTATGCTGCGAGAAGCAGGTGGAATGTGACTGCAGACCACACAACTTAATGACATGCTGTTGAGATCGAATTCGCGTGACACTTCAGTTGGACCATACTTTGCCAGGGAGTGAGACAAAGAGCTCGTATTTCACGCTGCATGTCGTGTTAAATTGTCAACCCCCTATTTCCCCCCCCTCATGGCAAGGGGTCCCTAATCACTTTCTCTGGTCCACAAGGGATTCCCGAAACATCCATGGATGAGAATCACTGGATTAGAGACAGCATTGATCTTTGTGCCGCAGTAGTTGTTGTAAAGTTGACCGGTGACGAGGTTGATAATGATGGAAGATCTCAGGGTAAACTATAGAAAAGACAACTTGATTGGTCTCCGATCAGATCTGGTTTTTCATTTCACGAGTATGCCTGCCATATATTTTGGCCAAGAACTACCTTAGACAAAGACAGTCTGCGAAGCTGTAGTTAGGGGTGCGGCGTTTGGAAGTTGACCAAGAGACGACAAAGAAAATTGATGCAGTGGAATTTCCCGGAGCTTCTTAACCAGGAGTGGTAGAGCCTGTTCTCGTCTTCTCTTGCCTCAGCTATATCGAGCGTTCGCGGCTTGAGACCACCACTACCAACGAAGTGTTCGTGGTCTGTCATTATTAATCCTAGGCTAACTGCATAATGTGGGCAAGTCGCAAGCAATTTGACCGTCTCCCTTCTTCTTTTTTTTTTCTTTTTTTGGCGCTGTGTTTCCTGCGTTGCAAAGGTAACAGGCCGTTAGTTTTTTTAGCGTCATCCTAGTTCTGATGGTAGCTCTGGTTTTGCAGCGAATTTAAACAAACGCGAACAGAGAGTTTGTTCACCAATCACAAAAAAAAAAAGTAATCGAGCTTTTCCATTTCTTCCGCCACAGTTTCATCGAGGACGCGTACAAGAGTATCGATGCCGTGACATTCCACTAGTAAGTATATATTTCATAATTATATCAATTTTACAATCTCTACAATCATTTCTGAATATATTTGCCTCAGAGATCTCACTCGGACTATCTATAACTGGTTCGCAAGTGTAGACCGGAAGGAAGTTAAAAAAGGACCGGAAGTGTAACAGACAAATGATAGAGCTTACAATAGAGCGAGTGAAACACACAGCGCAAATAATGGCGGGGACACAGGAAGAGAAGACACACAGCGCTGAACTTACAACCTTACAAGAAATGAGGAAACAGGAAGCAAAAAATTGAAGGACATTTTGTACATTCCAAAGTGTGTTCGGCGAAAGCTTGTGGCCATTCGACTGACTATGCCATGTCTTATTGTTTTGTCGGACGGACGGATGGACGGACAGAGGGACACATGGACGGACGGACGGACACACGGACGGAGGGACGGACGGACACGGACGGATGGACGGACTGACACGGGTGGACGGACGGACGGACAGAAACGGACGGATGGACGGAGGGATGGAGACGGACGGATGGTCGGACGGATGGATGGACGTGAGCATGAGACATTAAAGGCTTTCGCCTTAAAGGAGCACTGACATTAAATTTCAAAGTCGAGATGTGTCCTTCATTCGATTGCTCGGTATGCATAGGTCGTCTTGGCCAAATTTGAATGCCGTCCGTCGAGTGGAAGTTATTTTATTTCGAGGGCAAACAGCGTATGAACGCTCAACGGAAAACTGAAGGCCCTGCGACATCGACACTAGTGCAACGTGTGAGGTGTGATAGAATATATCACTTGTGACGTACGCTAGTGATACGCTAGTAACAATGACGTCGACGGTCTGAGTGTGTTTATTGTGGCGCCGACGCCCGGCGATGGTCTCAGTAGTGGCTCTCCTTGCTGTGTTGATCTGTGCGTGCGGTACATCGTGTCGCATCGACTGATTTGTCGTGTGCGAGCGCGAGTGCGATCATTAGTACGTGCCAGGATGTCGGGGAGCCGCTGCGTAGTGCGAACCTGCCCGTCGAGGCGCGGAAAAAGCGAAAAGTGCGTGTCCTTTCATGCATTTCCATGCCTCGAACCTCAACGCAGCCAGTGGGTCGCTTGTCGATGTTGACCGCGACGACGGCGAGGACGACGATGTTGACGACAAGGACATGGCTGCACATGTGCTTCTAGCAGACGAAATGTCAGCGATGTCAGCTGGACGTGACGTCACCTTTTTTTGTGGCAGCGGGATCAGCTGGGGAGCGGCCCCGACGTGGCCGCGAGGTAGCGCTACCAGCATAAAATTTGGCGGGTTTTCCTCCCGTTTTGAATCGCGTTCGATACCGGATATATTAATCAACATTACTGGTACTTATTCGTCCCTCCGCCGCATTTTGAGTCGAGAATCGTTACTTGGGGGTCGATAATGCAAAAAAAATCCACATGCGTAAATTTGATGTCAGTGCTCCTTTAAAAGCTACGGAACTTCTACGAGAAGTCTTGAAGGAGCAGACGTGCGCCTTGGGTGTTGTGATGCAAATTCTTCTTTTGGTTCGTAACGGCCCTCTATGGCTGAGCCACTGAGAGTCTTATTGACAAAGCAGTTGGTTTAACAAACCAACACACGACACATTTAATCAAGAATTAAAGTGAGAACTATATATGTACACAAAAATCACACTAAGTAAAAAAGTTCACTGCACACGGTAAACCACTCCTAATTACAACCAAAACGTAAGTTCAATGATCTAAACTAGATAGTCTAGCTCTAACACGGCTGAGCGGCCAAGCGGAGAAGAACCCGAGTTCAGTCTGACCAAAACACGGATGCTTGACTGGTCGAGTTGACGTGGGCTGGCTGGCGGCGACGATAGAGCGGCGGCTGGTGGGCTAGACATTGAGATGCCAGGGGCAGACGGGGACACGGACGGACGGACGGACGGACGGACGCCGGACGGACGTGAGCATGAGACATTAAAAAAAAAATTGGACACCTTGTACATTCCAAAGTGTGTTCGGCGAAAGCGTGTGGCCGTACCACTGACTATGCCACGCCTTTTTTACAGCGAAAGCTGTATATGGCTCGGAGAAACGAAAAACCGCTCGGCATCTGTGTCACGAGCGGTCTCCATTGGCTGTGCTATCAGTTACGTCATTCTGAGCGTCAAAAATTAGCGCCCGCTCGCGCGCCGTTGGCGCGAGAGCTTGCAGGGTCAAACGGTTGCAGCAACGGCGCGCCGAAGAAGCGGCGTTGCGGGCAGAACAGCGTCGACGTGATGATTGCGGGAGCGCATTCGCCGGGGCGAACGCCCGCTTTAGGGTGAGTTTCTCCAGCGGCACTTTGGCTTCGGCTGCGACGTTTGTGACCGCCTGTGGTTCGACCACAACCTGGCAACGATAATTGTGGAAGGCTTCAGTGCAGCGTCGGGTTGAACCCACTGCTAAACACCGGGGCCACACATTTCAGCTTCGCCGGTTAACCATTTGTACGGAGTGCTTGGGCGATGATTTTTTAGATGCGAAGCATCTTATGCTCGGGGCTATGTCCGTCCCTCCCGCGTCCGTCCCGCGTCCCGCGTCCGGCCACTTTCATGACGTAGGGAAGCACCCACTATGCGAACCAGAAAACTGTAGTACAATATAAGGCCGTCAACCACCACTACAGTCACGAGAGTCATGGCAGAGAGCACAGAGTGGCTGCTTAGCAATGGCTAGGCAGGTGGTGTCTGTCGCCCAGGTTGACCCCATTCCTTGATCTTGCTTGCATGTGTTTGGAGGGGGCTTAGTCCGTCCCTTCTTTCCACGTCCGGCGTCCCACACCACCACAGCGCATGCGCGTCCCCTCCCCCCTCTCTCTCTCTATTTTCCTACGCTCACCCCCTTTCTCTACGCTAGGAATTCTCTACTCTACGGAGCGGCGCACGCGTCCCATATCCCCACAGCACATGCGCGTTCTCTCCCCCCTCTCTCCTACGCTCACCCCCCTTCCTCTACTCTACGGAGCGGCGCCCGTGTCCGACATCCCCACAGCGCATGCGCGTCCTCTCTCCTAGGCTCACCCCCTTTCTCTACTCCAGGAATGCTGTACTCTACGGAGCGGCGCCCGCGTCCGACATCCCCACAGAGCACGCGCGTCCTCTCCCCCTCTCTCCTACGCTCACCCCCTTTCTCTACTCTGGGAATCCTTTACACTACGGATCCCGCATCCCCACAGCGCATGCGTGTCCTCTCCGCCTCTCTCCTACGCTCACCCCCCTTTCTCTACTCTAGGAATTCTACGGAGCGGTTCCCGCGTCCCACAGCGCATGCACGTCCCCTCTCTCTCCTCCCCTACGATTCCCCCCGTTCTCTCCTCTCGGAATCTTCTACGGAGCGGCGCGCTCGGCAGGTGGTGCGACAGCTGCATGCTCCACTGGGAGCACCACGGTAGTTCCGCGTTATGAAAATGACGGAGCGGGCCTCATTCTCTCTCCTGTGCAGCGATGAGCGCCTGGGCCGCTGCCGCGTAACGAGAGCGGCGACGTTTCTCCCCGCTGAAGCTAACCATCTCGCCGCTGCTTCGCATCCACACATGGTCCCCTTTAGCGGGAGATGGGGAAGTTTTTCTTTTACACTCTCACTGGGATAACACACAAACCGAATGTGTGCGTGTTTTCTTTTTTAATTTTTTACCGCGAATCACAGCGAGACGCGAGACTAATCTTCCTCTGTTCACATGCGTTAGTATTTTCTCGCGCTTTGCGCATCGAGCAAACGCCATCCGCGTTCCAGCGCTTAAATTGACGGACCCTTTGTAAATTCGAAAGTGTATTCCGTGGACGCATGTGTCCATTGAGACGGCGTCGGTCAGAATGATTGCAAGGGCTGGGCACAGCGACGCTACGCAAGCAAAGCGCGATCGCTATAGAGCCCGACGCGACCGCCGTCCGTTTGCGCACCCCGACGGCCACCTGATTCCGTGCCAGAGCTCGGATGGACAGACGGACGGACAGACGAACGGACGGACGGGCAGACGGACGGACGGACGGACGGACGGACGGACGGACGGACGGACGGGCAGACGGACGGACATACGGATGGACGGACAGACAGACGGACGGACAGACGGACACATGGACGGACGGATGGACAAACGGACACCGGACGGACGTGAGCATGAGACATTAAAGGCTGTCGCCTTAAAATTACACCAGCTCCCGCTAAAGGGAACCATGTGTAGATGCGAAGCAGCGGGCGCTAACGCTTACACTGGCGGCGGCGTTGACGCTGGCGCTCATCGCAGCGTTGCGCAGGAGAGAAAATCTAGGAAGGCGCAGTCACGCAGTGATGGACCGGTGTTTCCTACTGGAACATGCCAGTCGCTGCTAATGGGCAATGAGAGACAGAAGACTCCGGACTGGACACAGAGACCCGCAGTCCGCTTTTAGTTAACGCGCACGCTGCGAATGTTTATCGTTCGACAGCACACAGGAGAAATCCCACCGGCACTACCTTGCAGGTCAAGATCCAGTGCCTTTTCAGCGGCACCCTCGAACCAGCGAGCTGGGAAGCGATGTTTGCCACCTGGTGACGAGAGTAGCAGGGGTAGCCGCCGTCTGGGCTGTTGGAAAAGGGTTGCGGCCGTTCAGTTAGCGTTGTGCCTGTTCGATGCGGGCGACTTTTTGAGCTTACAACGGCATTTTAGAATGTCCTTTAAGAACGCTTTATCAACGGGGCATCACTGCGTTGTCTACGGTTGTACCTACAACCAAAAGAAACGCAATGCTGCAAGAAAACAGCTGTGCGGCACGCACAATGTCACACAAGAGGAGTGCGGCTGCAACATCTATTTGTTGCATAGGTTTCCTGCGGATCCAGATTTGAGGCGACAGTGGACCGCCGTGGTGAATAGAAAAGGGTTCGTCCCTTCTTCATCTTCACGCGTGTGTTCTGCCCATTTTCTTGACGGCAAGCGCAGTGATCGAAACCCCGTTCCAATGCTTCGTCTCGGATACGAGAGAAAGGTAAGGCAACGTGCATGGCGACCGAAACGTAACAAATCGCATGATACAAAATCGATTCTTTATAGGTGGTTAGAGGGCGACGACGTCTAGTAAGGCACGGAAGTGAGCAGCCAAAGAGAAAGGTACTGCGAGCCTTCCTATCGAGAGAAACATTGATAATCGGCGGTATTTTTTCAGAGGACTGCGGAGAACCTAGCACCAGCCTCAGCCGCCGCCGCTCGCCATCTCAACACTGGTGACGCCGATTTTTTGGAAGACGCTGCTGGAGAAAAGGTTCAACCATTTTTCTTTTTTGTTCTGCGAGAGCTGTGCAATTTCCGAAATGCGTAATTGCGCGAGCTAACCTTTTATCATCGCGCTCTTACAGGAAGACGCCGCCAGCGAGGGGCTGCGTCTGCTCTGTGATGTCGCTTCTATGAAGGTACGCAGCCTCAAACTTAAGGAAAACAGATTTCATTCCAAGAAGGCTACTGCCTTTAGTGAATAACAGAAAAATGTAAATAAATCAGCGTGCGGGCCAGCGATTAAAAGGAGCTTTTCAGTAGATCGCATTACGCTCGCACGATCACTGAAAATCTGTGAACAGTATTCTTTCAAATGGCGAATTGCGGTGCGGAGGGGTTGATAAAAATGTGCTACCCGGGCAACCCTCCTGAAACTAACAAACGTGCTTTTGCTACTTATCCCGCATGCATGGTGCCAGACGCTCCTCCACTACATACGCACATGTCATTTCCCGTCCGAAGTATTATTCGACATTTTAAGTGTGTGTGACAGTGCTTGGTATATTTCATTTGTGTATCTGCTTGGAACAACCAATTGAACCAACAAATTATAAGGCCAAGGAAGGCGTAGGGGACATGTAATTTTTGGTTTTTGTAAGTTTAGTTTACGTAGAAGGTGAAGGAATTAAAGTAGATGAAGAAAGATATTGGCACCGGTTGAGCCCGTGCCCACGACCTTCAAGTCGGCACAGCATCTAGCGCAAAACTCTTAGGTCGTGCGTTTGGGCCTCGCCGGCATCGAGTCATTTTTTCGTCGCCTTCATGTTGTAATTGCTGCATGAAGGGGACAAAAATTACTAGACTTACAAATCACGTCCCTATAATCTGTTTGTTAATTTGGTTGTTTCCATATATATTGATTTATTTATTGCGACAATTATTCATTCAGTTCATCTTATCAGTTCAACTCGTCCTACTCATCAAAATCTAGATCCGCGATTGTGGGGCTCTGGCCGAGCGATAACAGGAACGACTTGTGGTTTAAACGTTGCCTCACAGCGAGTAGGCACACACACTCACCGCGCGCGCGCGCACACGCGCACACACACACACACACACACGCACACACACACGCACGCACGCACACACACACACACACACACACACACACACACACACAGAGAGAGAGAGAGAGACACTACATGTTCAATTGTTTCTTTCAGGAGCAGGAAGAAGAAAATAAAGATAAAGTGCCTACGGTAAAGTTCACCAATTTACCGTAGGCACTTTATCTATTTAACTATACTTTGAAGCTGTTTACCACATTTTTGTAAAAGCAATGCATTAAAAACACTGTTTTGATACTGTTGCAGATGCCAGTGATAGTTCACACTGCTGCTTCTGGGGAGTGTCTGTGGAGTTCATGCACTGAGGTACCAAACTCGCCATACTCAGGCAGTGAACACCAGGAACAGTGTGTAAGTGTAAATGCTATGACACTGGTATGATTCTGTGCAAACTTAATAATTACAGCAAAAGTTACACCTTCACTTTCGTGCTATGTTCAATAGGCCTCTCAGCACCCATGGTTCATGCGTGAAAGCGCCCATGGCCACAAATACCAGAGTGCATGATAATTATTACATTTTTGTAGTATATATATTCACATTATATTTACACGAAAAAGAAAAAATGGAAGATCGGTAGTGCATTCCTGCGCAATGTGAAAAAGATTTCACTAAAAGTCTCAGCGTAGCAATGTATTTTTAGGAGGGAGCACTGCAATAAAAACATTGTTTTCATTCAACTGCAGGTAGCTAAGACCGCTCACTGTGCCACTTCTGGTGAGAAGGACAAACGCACCGTGGAGCAGGACTCCCAGAAAAGCGGAAGTGAACATCAGGAACAGTGTGTAAGTGTAAATGCTACGACACTTATAGGCTTATGTGCAAACGTTCAAGCTTACAGCCAAAGCCAAACCTGTACTTTCATGCAATGGTCAACGCAACGCTGCCCTGGGGTAACGCGTGTAAGCACCTGTGGCTAAAATCCATTGCCAAAATGCAGCATCATTAGATTTGTCAGTACTATATTTGTCTAGACTTTATGAACACGAACACTAAATTCATTGATTAGCCTTGCGTTCCTGCAAAATGGGAGCAAGGTCCATTTAACAAACAGGTTTCAGCACAGCAATGTATTTTAAGACAGGGGTACTGCAATAAAAACATTGTTTTCACCTTTCTGCAGGCGCCCGAAACAGATCTCGGTCCTGCTTTTGGACAGCAGAACAAAGACACTGAGGTGCAAGACACCCAGTACAGGGCCGGCGGACACCAAGAACAGTGTGTAAGTGTAAATTTTATGACACACTGGTACGCTTATCTCCAACCTTTATATCTTAGAGCAAATGCCATACCTGTGCTTTTTTTTTGCAACGGCCCATATACTGCTTAGCACCCAGAGGTCAGGTGTGTAAGCACCGATGGTCGCGAAAAATTGCCTGAACGCACAAGTATCATTAGATATCTAGTTCTACTATAAAATCAGTTTTTAGCACTACATTCCTTAGCTCAAGGACACCTTTAGAAGTTCTAAGGGCTGCTGGTTCTGATCATCTAATTTTTTTCTCTCTGGCGTTTCGCAACCATGCACCCTGCTTTCGCATTTTGAAAAGGTTCTGTTGGCCTTTTGGTGTGATACCCACTTTTTCTTTCTTTTACATGTCATGGTGGCTTTATAGTAACCGCTTCTGATATGTGTGCACAAGCAAAACATCTTCCATAGAATGAATGAATGAATGAAAAATTTTAATAAAGAATCTTCCATAGACCCTGAAACTTTTCTTACAGAGCATTGCACATTTTATAGTGTTCTTTTCAGTGATGATAACAGTAATACAACCCCTGGAGCGCGGTGCAAGAGATGTCCCGGTGGTAGTGTATGTAAGCTTAATGGTGCATTGCTGTACTTTCTTTTAGAATCGTTGACCTTGTACAGCAGGTTACACTAATAAAAAGACAACACAAAATAAAACAGCAATTTCAGAGTGCTCCAGCGTCGGATAATGACAGAAGCAATGTCCACAGTACTGTACTATATCAAAATGTGGAACTAGAGAACTTGCCATGTGTTGTATGATACAACCGAAACCTCTGCTGAACATGACATGGGGCAAAAATGGATGGTGGCACTGAAACGTTTCATTGTGCAATAAACTGATCCGTACCCTAGGCATGAGCAAAATATCAATAGCAGAATGAAAGAAGACAAGGCAGATGACACAGAACAGTCGCTCATTGCAAACAAGAGCATTTATTTGGCTGTCAGAGATATACATACCAAATACCTCAAGTTGAGGACATTTATGTGAGCAGACAGCACGTGCAACTTATATAGTTCAGCTCACAAGATTTTGCACTTGGCTTCGTATACACAAACTTGATCATGTGTAAAGTGTATGTAACATGTAGTTGTTGCATAGTGTGATATACACAAGCACAGTGACACCGGCGTGGTAAAAACTTATTATCGTATAGATTAAATTGCAGTACATGCCAGAGAGAGAGAAATAGATGAAAGGGGACAACTCTCCATTATAAGTAATGAGCTGCCAGTATTTTGAAATTTATGCATTTTTACTTTTACTTACAGGTGCAAACACGTAACCAGTGGACACAGTGGGAGGACAGCCCACGCAATGACCATACTTATATTCAGCACTTACCCATAGGGTTCAAAGGGAAATCCTTTTCAGAAACCCTCTCCAGGGACGATATTGTATTCTACACTGGCCTATCTGAAACAGTTTTTGGGGAGCTTGTAAAAGCAGTTTCAGCCTTGGCGAAGAAACCAAGTGTCCTTACACGTGCCGACCAGCTGTTAATGTGTCTTATGAGGCTTCGCCTGGGGCTGCTGTATGGACATCTTGCGCGAATATTCCAAATTTCGGTCGCCTGTGTATGCAACCAGGTGTCATACTTGCTCAAACTGCTTAGCAGAATTATGAAGCACGTTGTGATATGGCTGCCAAAAACACTCATTCAAAACAGCATCCCACAGTCCTTTCTGGAAAATGGCCACAGCAACACAACTTGCATTGTTGACTGCACAGAAGTGTTCTTGCAGCGCCCTAAAAAGCTAATGGCCAGGGCGCAGACATTCAGCAGTTACAAAGCACACAACACGGTCAAGTTTCTTGTAGCTATAGCCCCAAATGGGTTCATCATGTTTGTCTCAAAAGCTTATGGAGGTCGTGCCTCAGACAAGTTTATCACGAACGACAGTGGAATCAGCGACTTCCTGCTGTACGGTGATGTTGTCATGGCAGACCGTGGCTTCGCATTGACAGACGAGATGCAGCTACAAGGTGTTCGACTCAACACGCCTGCATTTACAAAAGGTACATGGCTCTCACTGAGCTTTGCTATTCTGTGTTGTTAAAAATATTTTGCTGTGTTGCTTGTAATTGGAAGGATGCTAAAAGTGCTAACAATTTCTCTGCTACAGTCCAGCTATAAGGGTGGCTAGGAACTGTAGTACAACAAGCTCGCAGGATGCTCGTTTCCCCATCGGGGTCCTTTATAATATTAAGAACACAGTTACTGCACCTAAATTCGCTCCATTCGGCGGAAAACATGCATGAAGGGCCTTTAACAGCACCTTGCACTGCCAAGCTGGGCTTCAGTCCAATTTTTAGGACTGAAAATTTCACGCAAACGGTCGCAGCTTTGTCAATATGTCCATCTGTGTGCTCACTGAAGTTGTACAAAGCAGCCGTAGCATTTGTGGCCAAAGAAACCAGAGCCCATACCTATACACTATAATGTGCTTGGCTTGTTTTCTGTGTCTTGCATGCTCTATTGTTCTGCTGTAAACAACTTTTGTGGGATTGTGCCTAGTAGGAGAGCTGAGGTGGAGGCTAGTTGGTTGAACATCGTGACCATAGCAGCGGGGTACTAAGAAACACAAAAAACACACAAGGACACCGTTTGTACATCTTTGCTTGTTTTGTGTGTACTTTTTGTTTCTTAGTAGCGCACTGCAATAGTCGCATGTCGAGAACTCTGTTATTGATTTCCCTTGTCACAATTTGGTGCAACGATACTTTCCTATAATCGCAAGAAAGAGTGACAAAGCCATGAAAAAGCTGCATTCTGTGTACAAATACCATCGCTAAAGGTTGGCTACAGGTAAATTTTTTTTCCAGAAGGCCGTAGTTTGCCTTCTTGCATAAAGCAACAAACTACGGGCATTGAGCAATTAGAGCAATTACCATTCAAGCATTTCAAAGGTCTCTGGGTACATGCTTAGATGTCCACATGCATATTGTATTGTATCACCTAAAGTGTATTCTTTTTGGGGAAGAAAAGATGGTGGTAGGGTACAGAAAGTACAGGTATAAAAATACCTGAAACAGGCCTGTGTACTGGTGACATAGCAATATAAAACTTCAAATACATGGTGAAAACCTGGCAGCGTGTAGCGAGCTTTCATTTACGCCATACAAAGTGGAAAAAAAGTAAAAGCATAACATCTGCATAATTTACTAACAAAATTAAATGACACCTAACAATAGTGCTAAAAATGCTTTCAATGCACACAACAAATAACCAAAATATATGGAACACTATACAATGAATGCACGGCAAGTACACTTTAGACTGATATTGTGTTATATACCAGCAAAGGAAACACAGATTCAAAACAAATACATGGCAAGTGCATTATGTGCACATAAACGTACACTTATACACAATATAAGGAGGGAACATTTAGTCCACCTGGATAAACTAAAAGTGGATGCAGTGTATGACACTATCCTCTTTAGCTGTCTTTTTATAGGGGTCTGGACTCGCATCGAAGTCCTAATCTCTTCGAGCTTATTCAGGTGTTTAATATTCGAGGATTGCTTTCCGTAATTAGCCTGTGTTATTTTCCTTTGGTGTTCTTGCTCTGTAATTTAGCGTTTCGTCATGGCTTAGTTTTATTACTGCTGTTCACCTATATGCAAACAGGATACATTAATTTCTTTGAACAGTAAGGTGGAAAAATTGCTTCATAGCACAGGAAGGGGAATGTTGTGTTACTTGACTGCAAACCAACTGTTCTGTTAAATTGCAGGAAAACCACAACTGAGCAACAAAGAAGTGACGAGCACAAGACGAATTGCATCTGTTCGAATTCATGTCGAGCGTGCAATCAACCGAATCAAGTCGTACAGGATCCTCAAGCAAGCACTTCCCGTACACTCAAAGAAAATCATTAGCGACATGGTATTTGTATGTGCAGGACTCTGCAACATGAAATCTGAATTAATCAAGAAGCCAACCTCTACATCCTAAAGGACTCCAAACACCAAAATTTGGCGATGTTTGTGTTGCTCTGATTATCCTGTATGCTAAGGCACTTTTACCAAATATCCATAGCGAACGTTATATTAAATGAGTACTGATACGAAAATTGTGTATCTTGCTTTTTCTGTTGCAAGGTGCGCCTAATGACCCACTTTTCACTGCTGGAAATCTTGCTCATGTGCGCAACAATAGTTTAGCTGTTTCAATTTCATTTAGCATTACGCATTTTTTTTTGCACAACTGGTCAAGCGACCACACGAAACAGTGATTGCACAGAGCAATATACATGAGCAATGCTTTTGCAACCACGAGTACGTTAGGAGCACTGCAGTCAACACATGTGATGTAGGTGGCTATAAGATGTTTACGTAAAATACTATGTTGATGTCGCGAGGTTGTCCGTCTTGGGCTCAGTAGTGCAGCATAGACGTGAAAATTATTTTTGGATATGTTCTAGGCAATATTTGTAAATGACTCTGGTATATTACGTTGAGCAAGTGAGTGCAATTTTCTAATGGTAGGGCACCCACCTTCTGATAGTGGAGTCCCTGGTTTGTCCCCAGGGCTAGCCTGTTTTATTTTCTTTGATTTAAAATTGCACAATGACAACGTGCATGATCTTCATCTCTGCTTTTCTTGATGTGTTACACCAAGTCATAAAAATACTTGGGTCACTGCAGCCTTCAATTACAGAAAGTCTACTGGGGTTGACATTGCATAAAGTTTCTATCTCACATACCAATGCATTTTGGCGTGGCTTCGAGTAGTGGGTGAAAACAGTTGGTAGCATTCGAACTTCTCAATTATGAGCTTGCATCATTACTCTGGTGCTTCTTTTCCTTCTATCCGCTCTAGCAGGGGCTCTATAGAGATTTACTAAGATACTGTCTCTGCTTATTGCTTTTGCAAATGTCACTTCGTGTCTCGAGTTTATGCAGTTGCCAGTATGACTGGAACGATGGTACAGCCCACCCAGTTTTGATCAACAGCAAATGTTGGCCTAAGGCACAGCGAGAGAAATAGAATCACTGCACGGCAGCAGCCCTGTATTTGGCATAATTAAAGTGTTGCAAATTGTTAAGTACTGCTCAGGTACATCTAGGTGTCCATCGTTGTGCATGTCTACCATGCGGGGAAGCAGTTCTGAAAAGTAGAATTTTTTAAGCCGTCGCATATTTTTGTCTATGTAAGCAGCATCGAAAGGAACCTCAATGAGAATATCTGCCTGGGTGCTCCATACATAGAAAAAGCAAAGGGACCTTTTGGTGCAAAGCAACTGAAATTGAACTTGACTGTAATAGCCATTTGGCCCGTTTTCTGTCAAAACAGGCATGCCATCTTTGCTCAGCCTGACATCATGCTTTCCATGCGCTACTAGCTGCGTAATATCACTCACGTACGGGCACTTGACTTCAAGGATGGCATTTGCACTGTCTATCATGCCATCAGGGCTAGCCGAAAGCCACGGAAACTCTTTGCTCACTACTGTACCCACTTGTCTCACTGAAAACCCTGTTGTCCTTGTAAACTGGGCTCGAGCAACTGGTTCCATTTGTTTGCCATGTTTTGTGGCTGCGTTACCAGAAAACACTGGGCATAGCATTTTCGTTGCGGCTTTTTCTCCTGGCGTAGTTTGTTTTCTTGGTACTTTGGCAACATTTGATGCAGTGAGTCGCACTTTCCGCGAAAACAGCCACAGCTTGGAGGACTGGTTGGCGGTCTCTAAGCTGAGGGCAACAGCAGCCGCATCAGACAAAGCTACATACTTGTCGTAAAACGAACTGCACAATAAACAACAATTAGGAGCATCGTCTCCTTCGTGGTCACCATGTGTTCTAATCACCATAGTATCAGCTGCAGGAGGCTGTTCTCGTAGAGGGGCACTCAGAGTCTCGTACAGCAGTGTACCTGCATATAAACACTCGGAGTAAGCACCATGAAAGACAATTGACTTGCATGACTGGCGACCATAGTATTATCAACACAACTAGCCTGGTGGGCCGCGCTTATGCGACATGCAATACAGATTAACATGCAACAATAGAAAGGTACCACAAATCTGAGCTCATTTCCTTTTCATAAAGGGTATTGACAAAAAAGGACGAATGCTATGCTCCAAGCACAACCATAGTTCTGCAAGTGTCAGAAATTTAATTTGCCAATGCAGGGTGCTCTAACAATCATTTCATAACCTGCATGAATTCTCCATAGTCACCTCTCATCATGCCTTCCGCTTTCCCTATCTTTTCCTTCTCGCCTTACCCCTGTGAGGAGTAGCAAGCTAGAAACCCCGTTTCCTGGCCGACCTCTCCTTCTCATTAAACATCTTCTTTTTCTCTTCTGAAAATGCTGTTTTTTTTCCCACAAAAGTTGCAACTCCAATAATGCAGGTGTGCTATAATATGGCCATTTAATAATCATAATAATAATCATTGCTGGGGTTTTACGTCTCAAAACCACCAAATGAGAGACGCCCGTTGTGGAGGGCTCCGGAAATTTTGACCACCTGGGGTTCTTTAACATGCACTAAATCTAGGTACACGGGCCTCCACATTTCGCCTCCTTTGAAATGCAGCCGCCGTAGCCAGGATTCGATCCTGCCACCTTCAGGTCAGCAGTTGAGCGCCGAAACCGCTAGACCACCGTGGCGGTGCGGCCACTTAAGAATATATAGTGCAGCTGTCAGTTCAATGTCATTTAAACTTGTCTACAAAAGTAGTGCCCTTTCCATAACAGAAACATTCACACAAAATACATTTTTAGTACTGCCTCTGCTTCTGGAGCAGTGAGCCGACCAAACGTTATATGTGCATGAACATGTACCCCACAGCAAGTTGATGCTGTTTTACTATCTAAGTATGCTAGTGGCACAAGAATTTTATACCTCGCCTTGCATTAACCACGTTTAAATGTGTAAAAACATTGGCAGATCTCTCGTAATGTGTAAGCAAGCATGAATGATGCACTTCCAACTGGCAACATAAAAGCGTTTTGAAGCACATCTGCATACACAAATGAGGCGTCAAGCCGGTCTTGCAGGTACAATAAGCCAAACTTGGCAAGTAATATGAGCAATTACACACGATTATATCCCCACAAGTAGTGTATTTAACAGTAGTAGTGTAGCATATGAAATACGTACCAGGAATTTTGAAGAGGTCAGGAAATGGCGACTCTTCGTGCAGCTTCTTTACTTCCTCTGCCGTCGGTGGCACAAATGTAGGCCTTGAACGCTTCGCAGACGGAGGATCCACAGTACGTTTCTGTAAGCGAAAGTCTATGTCTTCAAGAACTGCAGGCTGCACGTTTCTTTTTGTGCCGGAGTTCCAGGCTGCAGCTTGGTCGGTGCACGTTTTCGTGGTCAGTCCTTGGCAAACAGCCATGTCTATTTTCCACATAATGGCCCCAGCGTGGCTGCACACTTTGCCTTGGCCAGCCATACAAGTGCAGCCAGCTGTCAGTATTTCGCCACTTCTTTTTGCACAAACCCATGCTTTACGGGGTGTGCCACTTAGAGCCTGCGAAGGTGTCACTTCTCCCTTAACGTAGCTCAGCTCTGAGTCGATCCTGTGGACAAGCAGTTTTCCAACCCATCCACTCTGAAGATAGTTGTAGGACTCCAGCGACCTGTAACTTTTTACGGCTTGGAGGTCGCATGCCTTAGTGCTCAATAAATAAAACACTATATCGGGTGCTCTCACAGCAGGCCATTCTCGCATGTCATCCAGCCATGGCCCTACGTGGTCGGGGTGTTCATAGGATCGGCCGTCTAAAAAGAGTAAAAAAGTAACGGTAGTGTACTTTTGTTCTTAGTAGGGGGAAGAATTTGCAGGCATAATTGTGCACAAAGTGGTGTAAAATAATAAGAGCAGCAATACGCAACATTTAATTTTTTTACGTGCCAAAACCGTCAATGGCTATGATGCACACCGTAGACTAACAATTCTGACCGCACGATTTTTTTTTCATGCATACCGTAAGCGTCTGCTGTTAGTGCCCGTTCCGTTGCACCGCCGTGGCCTAGAATTGGGTCCGCGGACAAAAGTAGAGCTGCGCGACATCGGAAATATTATTTTTAAGGAAGGGGGGGGTTGCTGGGGCTCCAGCCCCCCCTCCCCCGCCGCCCCATTGAACCACCCCTGCTCAACGCTACAGCTGACATAATAAGCAGTCTTCTTGCGGGACGCGAATGGCTTAGGCAAAGACGCCGATAAGAGTCCCTTTCGCGCACTCGAGGTACCAAGGAGTTCCGCGTTCCTCGATAGGCAAAGTTAAAGTTACACTGAATGCGACAAGCACCGCCAATCCTAATCATCTATCGACATTTACGGCGCAAATCACATCGGGTAAGGGCATCGGAACAGCACAACAAACCGTTGCATATAAATATAGCGATCGCTGGCCTTAGACTACACCGTAATTGCGGCGCTACGTTCACCAGCCAAACGGAACGGAATGCAAGCGAAAATTCAAATTTCATCCTGCTCCGCAAGCACGCGAGTTTGAACGCAAAAGTGGCGAAAGTGGTTGACGCGCGACAGGTCGCTAGCCGACTTCCTCGGCGGCCGAAATGCTGAATCTATTGCGTATAAATGTAGATTAGTCACGTTACAGTTGAACATCTCAGTTTTGAGTTACTACTGCATGCATCAAGAGAGCCGAAGCTCCATGCATCACCGGAGCCGTCGCTTGCGCGGGGTTCGATTCGCAGGCAACGAGTGCATTTCCGTCACGTCGCTCATCGCTCCCACGTTCAAATTAAAGTGCGTGAGCGAGAGAGTAATATAGAAGCATGATCTGTGGTCTTACCTCCCAAGTCGATAGTTTTCTTGGATGCACCAGCGCACAGTTGCGCGGACTGAGGGGCTACCAACGCCATCCGGCCCGCGAGCACGGATGTGGAGCGCGCACCGCTAACGCGCCAACACGCAAAACACTGGTGATGGCAGCTGTCTTGTCAGTTGTGTAGGATCCGGATATCCACAAATCAACAAAACTAACGTTCCTGCAAGGCCTTGCGCAGAGCGAACACAAGAGGTTGGTGATATTGGTGATATACACACGCACACGGCTACCGGCGGGACTGAAAGCATGCAGAGCAAACAGCCCAAGATGGCGTCGCCGTCAGAGGTCGCTAGCGGCTCACTATGGCGGCGCCCTAGAGGGCTTCAGTGAAAAGGTGTATATATACGGGGTGACCAGTGAACGGTTGTGCAGCGTGAGCAGTCGGTTTTTAAAGACGATAGCCTTTCTTGGGATACCTAAACGGAGAAATTTTGGTCTGTTTCTCTGTTTGTCGGCACGTCGCACGATTCAGCTGGCTGGCCAAAGTTTAAGCCCCTGCCTTACGACCTCCAATCTTTACCGAGAAGCATGTGTTCATACGGGTGAGCGTGGGCAATTAAAAATAAAATATTACGCTTATCTGAGGCACATCATCAATACCTTGGTACTATTCACAGTGTTCCTTTAAAACAAAATCTATAGATACGTAATTATAAAGATCCTAGTGTTTATTACGCGGTGCGGAAAATGCTCCGCTGTGTATAAAACAAGTCTCCGCCCAGTGATTTAACTTCGACGCTGTAGTGCTGCCACCTGGCTGCAGCATAGTTCAACACAAGCCGATGTTCCCCGTTAGCGCTGCAGATGGCGTCCTCTTCTGTTTTATCAATGCCAGCCAGATGCGGCTGATTCAACGTAGAAAAGCGCTGTCTCAGGCAAGGCAAAACATATATGGCCCCTTGATGAAATACGATCCACTCAACAAGACATGATCAGAGAACGCAGAGAAAAGACCGACGACCAAATTTCAGCGGAGAAGCGCCGGCGTCTGTCTCAAGCGTGCCCGGGAACCGTCCGAAAAACGAGCCCGGCGGCTAGCCCAGGTATTAAATTGTGGTACTCATGCAGTACGGTCGGCACAAGACTATCGTCTTTCGACGACATTTGCAGCGAAGCACGCAGATACGCGGCCAATTTTTTTTCAATCAAGAAACTCGCTAGCAGACGCTGCCTGCGCCGGCGTTGCGAGGCGAGAGAGGGGGAGCGTAGGAGAGGGGGGGAGGGGACGCGCATGCGCATTGGGGGGTGTAAACGCCGTGGAAGCGATGCCTAAAGGACAGAGAGGGGGAGAGGACGCGCATGCGCAGTGGGGGTGTGGTTGCCGCGGGGAGGGATGCCTAGAGGAGAGAGCTGGGGGAAGGGACGCGCATGCGCAGTGAGGGTGTGGATGCCGCGGAAAGGGATGCCTAGAGGAGAGAGAGGGGGGAAGCGTAGGAGAGAGAGGGGCAGGGGACGCGCATGCGCAATGGGGGTGTAAACACCACTGGAGGGATGCCTAGAGGAGAGAAGGGGGGAGCGTAGGAGAGAAAGGGGAGGGGACGTGCATGCGCAATGGGTGTGTAAACGCCGCGGGCGGGAGGGATACCTAGAGGAGAGAGAGGGGGGAGCGTAGGAGAGGAGGTGCGTGGGGAGGGTTTGCGCATGCGCAGTAAGGGTGGTCAGGACGCACACCACCACCACCGGACGGACGGACGGACGTTGGACGGACACCGGATGGACGTGAGCATGAGACATTAAAGGCTTTCGCCTTAAAACCGAAAGGAAACGTGAGACCAGAAGCTTGCGTCCGATTGCCTGGACATGGCATAACGGATGTCTGGTGTGATCATGTTGGATCTGATGTATGAAAATAATATTGAAATGTGCCATATTAGAGCACCAGCAGTATATCTGCAGTACAGTGAAGTTTTTCGTTCAACCGACCCGTTAGGGGAACCAAGACTTTGTTGAGGCGGAAAGTTGGGCTAGTTGTTATCGAATATAATAGGACATGAATACTCGCGTATAGAGGACGGGGACGAGAAATGGTAGCGTGGTTCCGTGTTTTTTCTGCTCGTCCCAGTGCCCTTTACTCTAGTAAGCCTGTGC